>JAODJS010047736.1:0-10921 GCA_027576325.1 Sciades assimilis | reverse complement strand
CGCGTTAAAAAAATTATCGCCGTTAAAATGGCCTCGCGTTAACGCGATAATAACGCGATAATTTTGACAGCACTAATTTAATTATTTCCCTACTTATGATGATACCAGTGTGACTTGTGCTTTTTATGGTTGTGGGAACTCACAGGAACACAGTCAGCTTCAAAGAATGGTGGACAAACATGCTGGATCTTGACAGAATTGTACTGTATCCCATTTTTCACACAGTCGTAAGTCACACACTTGTCATTAGGTGGAGTCCAGGATTCACCAGGCTAAAGAAACACAGAAGCGGCATTACTGAAAAAATATAACTGGAAAAGACACCTTCTACCCAAGCACCCAGGTCCTGCTTTCTTCTTCTCTTCTCCTAGTTTATCATTGCACAGTATTACCCTTAATGAAGTAGTACCTATTTTATTTATAAATCATGTTACTTGTTAAAACCATGTTCATTTTAGTGGGTTGTAATTCTGAGCATTGTGGCAACTTGCTGTATGTTCACACAAGGCTATGACAGAACTCAAGTTCAACGGAGTTAAAAAAAAATTGACTTCTGGTTCAAGTCATAACTTGACTGGGACACTCTAACTTGAAAATGACCCCCAACCTCTAACACCTGAGAAGCAGCTGAGGGACTTTTGACCTGACTTGGATTTGAAACATGCTGTATTAAGATGAAATGTGCATTTGAGATTAAATAATTTAACTACAGCTATCTGTTTTGTGTGTCCCTATGGCACAGATCTACTTAAAAGACATTATGTATTTGTTTTGAGGTCGTAAAAAAAAAATCTGGTGTGCACCAGGGTTAAAGCTAGACGGCCTTTCGATTTCATAAAATCGGTGACATTTAGTTCCTTTTGAAATGTGGTCATTGTGATATATGTTTATTTCTGTAATATCTCAAAAAATATCAGGCCATTCTGTGCAAATAATGTGCATGAAATCACTCGCTTCGCGCAGTCAAGCAGACAGAGGACGTCCGTGTGCTCATACGCAGGTTTACCTTCTTTTTTTGGGTTTACTGGCAGCTGGCATCCACAGTGTTGCATTACTGCCATCTACAGGTTTACCTTTGAGCGTGCACTGACAGTTCTATCATTTTGTCGCTAAATGAACAGCCGATCACACCGAGGTGCTCGCTGAGCGCCAATATTTATTAGTTTGGTCCTGTGTTTCCTTTCATTCAAATATAATGTAACATCTTTTCTTCTCGCTTTCCGTTACTGTAGTCAGTCTTTCACGTTTCATTCACACACTCACATCCTCCATTATTCTCTCCTGTATCCCACAGTGCCTTGCGTGAATGGGAAAAGCCCACCACATGATGCATGACGTAGATTGGGTCATGGTGAAGCAGGAAAAAATAGCAGATAATTTAGGACCATGTGTAAAAGTCATTAATTGCTCTATTTAAAAATCCAAATAAATTTCGAAGTCTGTGATTCAAATTCAATAGCTTTCTGTTCACTAAACAAACAAACAAACAAAAAAGGGTGACAGGGGAAAAGTCTACCTTTATTATAATTAACGAAATCTAATACTACAACTAGAAGTGAAAAAAATATTTTGGTCACGGAAATGACAGGTTTACAGGTTACAGATTTCACAATTATGTACAGTATTAACACATTCACTAACAGGCTTGTGAAGTAGATTTCTCTCAGACTTGGCCATCCTGATCCTGTTCTAAACACAAGCTCTGTCTGTACTTTACAGGAGGCATGTTTCTGTGCTCTTGAATTAGTTTGTTCATAGTCATACATACACTGAATGGCAATATAGTATTTAATAATGAGACCGCATGTGATTAGAAGCCATTTCTCTTGTACATTACACACTCAAGCAGTATTAACTGTGTTGATGTTTCTGCCTTGCCCCATTGTTCCTGGTACTACTACTACTACTACTAATAATAATAATAATAATAAATGTGGGATAGAGGCTATATGAAATTATGTACACAGTGTTTATTTTATCAACGTCCCCCTACCCTTTGTCATGAGTGTCTGCTTATATGAGATGGATTAATCTTTAGTTTTTAGGGTTTGTTAACATTCTGACTGTTATGATGTTATATGTCCATGCTACTGAATCCTGAGGATTTCCATGGGGTCACCCTCACCACTGGTGCTACAGAGATATGTCATATTTTATACTTTTGCATACATTAAAATCTCACCTTAATAACTTCAGTTATATTTCCAGATGTTACCACACAGGCAATCTGCACACATTTCCCACAGCACTCTCCTGGAACAAGCTGATACTCATATCCCTAAATAAAATAACAGGGAAGTAACATAATTATGAAAGTGCTTACCTATGACAATTGTATTAGCATACTTGACTTATCTCAATATTAAAATAATATTTGAATTGGCAAATGTGCTTTATTTTATCATTTGAGAGCATTTCAGAAAGATTGTACAATCTCATACAATATACACTGACATTTACCTCACACAGTATCACTACCATTGCACACAACAAAACATTGTCACAGTGTGAACTGCTTCCTACTCACCAGTGGGCACTGTGTGGTACATGGAAGAGGACTGCACATGATGATGTGCAGTTTAGTTTCAGAATCCACTTCATCAGAACATACACACTCATTACATCTCTCTTTCGGGACAGACGCACCAGGCTGCAACAAGACAAAGAGAAATCTGACTGAAAACTGAAGGGATAAACTGAGCATTACATCCCTAAGCTGCAGATAACACATGAAATCTGTAACTCCTCATAAAGGAACAATTATTTATCTGGGACTACAACAGTCTCAGGAAAAAGAATAATGTACAGTGAGGGCAAATAAGTAATTCGGCACCTTTGTTTTTGTTCTGTCAGGACCACTTTTGTCAAGGAACTTTATTTACATTGCAATACTTACAATCAGTTGGATTTGGTTGGTGGCTCTGTTCTGGGACCTCCATGCCCTTCTTTGTGCATACATGGAAAGCCTTGGGACAGGGAGAGCACACCACCCTGCCCAACCATGTGCCTACATGGAACGGCTAAAGCAGGAAGAGCCGCAGGCAAAAAAAAAACATAGGGTAAAGAACAGAGGGTAAATCAATGACAACAGAAATGACATGATTCAGTTCAGAATATGGGACCTCCCTGCCCTTTCACATACCTATGTGGAGAGCACACCTCCCTTCCATGTGCCTGTTTGGAAAGGCTGAAGCAGGGAGAGCAGCAGCAAAGACTGTTTATTAGAAGATCTGTATAAGACTGAAGCACCCACCCCTTAATTATATGATTAATTTAGGAAGAAGTGGGAAATTGAAAGGGTGACCTACATAATTGCCTGTGGTTTCTCTTGCTTAAGGCCATTTACCAGGAGATGAGTAGATGGGTTTTCAAGTCGGCTGAAAGTGGATGGATCCAAAAGTACAGATCAAATTGAATTCCTGCAACAAATCTTTAATGGAGGATGGCTGACTTTGTGGGACTCAAAACAGCAAACTATAAAGGCACTGAGATGTGAACAACATTGATTATATTGTCATGGTGATACCTATCAAGGGGTTGGATATGTTACGCAGTAAGTGAATAGTCAGTTCTCAAAGTTGGAAGCAGAAAAATTGGTGAGCATAAATATCTTAGCTTCTTTGACAAGGGCCAAATGCAATGGTTAGATGACTGGGTCAACACTTCTCCAATATTGTCGGTCATGGGGGTGTTTCTGGTATGCAGTGATTATTATCTCTCAGAAAGTGGTCCGAGAAAGGACAATCAGAGAACCACAGAAGAGCACCTGTAGCACAACTTGCCAAAAACGTTAATGCTGGGTATGCTAGAAAGGGGTTAGAACATACAGCATATCCCAGTTTGCTTTGCATGGACTGAATAGCTGCAGACTGGTCAGCAAGCTCATGCTGACACCTGTCTGCCAAGGAAAATGCCTACAATAGTCATGTGAGCATCAGAACTGGACCATGGAGCAATGAAAGAAGGTGGCCTGGACTGCGTTGTGAGCAGGCATCAATGATGACACGGATTAAAGTCAGACAGCATAAAAGGGGAAGAATTGGGGTGGAGGTGGGGTGCAAAATGGCTTGCAGAGGAAGCAGCAAAGGTAGGCAGGTTAACGCAGCTTAAATAAGGCACTCTATGAGAGCTCTGCCAATAGAATGTGTAGAAGGGGATCAGCTGAGCTGAAAGCTTGATGTGGGCTGGCTTGAGATCAGCTACAGTCAGCTGATATAGCTGGGATTGAGGGCTGAGCTTGACTTCATGGCCTGACAGAACCACACTAAGCTCAATTTCTGTTCAGGATCACTTATGTCAAGGAACTTTATTGACATTGCAATATTTGCAACAAGTTGTATTTGGTGGGTGGCTCTGTTTTGGGATGTCCCTGCCCTTCCACATGCATATGTGGAAAGCCTTGGGGTAGGGAGAGCACACCTCCCTTCCCTACCATGTGCCTAGATGGAAAGGCTAAAGCAGGGGGAGCCACAGCAATCCCCCCACCCCCATCCAAACTACCACACCAAGCAGACCTCCCTGGCCTTCCATGCTTTCATTGAAGAGCCAGCAGGAGGAGCTCGCTGAACTATTAAGTAGGAAGCAAGTAAAACAAAGATGAAATATGGTCAGGTGAATTGAAGCTTCACAGATTGCTAGTTGGGGTAACATAGGTAGTAAATTTATACAGAGAGCCTGAACAGCTATGCAATAACATTTATTGCTTAATATAGTGCAGTTTGAATGAACAGGGCAGGTCAGGCTGGATGGCACTGCCTTTGGGCACAGGTGATGAAATTCTGAAATTCAAAGCAGGACAAGAATTGGCCTTTTGTTGTCTATGTCTAGAATATGGGCTATTCAAAATGATGAAATTATCCAATGCAGAGAACCATGTGAGGTGCATCACGAATCTATTAATAACAGAACTGAGGAGTGCCTTTTGCTCATGATGTTTACAGCTGCTGCATCATTGCCACAAAAACAGGATTTGCTTTCTTTACCAGTGTTTACCCACAGAAGAAGAGCTACATGATTGGGTAGATTCCATTAGAGCTGTGGAAGAAGTGCTAGCTGACAAGGATGACAATTCTTTTGGCCATGTATCAGCAAACCGCTGATCATTGAACACCACCACCACCAATGGAAGGGGCTGCGTCTATGAACAACTTAACTGCGAATGGAGATTCCAGGTTTTTATTATAGAAGAATGAGATACCATTCCATTTTACTCAACAAAAGGAGACCAGAACTGACATTCAGATCTGCAGCCTGTAACCAATCTCACCCTATCATGGAGTTCTCTACAGAAGTAGAGAGGTCAAGAAGCCTGGATACAAATAAAAGGGAATAATGCACATTGCATAATTAAGATGTCCAAACATAGAAATAATCCCTTTTTGAAACTGCTATTGCCTCCTGTACTTCTCATGACCTCTCTGAAATGATTTGATTTTTCTGAGAGGCAGTGAAGCTTGCATCCAGTTGCTGTCTAAGGTGATGCCTAGAAATACTATAATCTGGAAAGGGCCTGATGTTTTCTATTCAGACAGAGGAATACCCACACAATTTGTAAATATATGTTAAGCTATAAGATACATCAGTCTGGGTTTGAATTGAGTTGTCCTCTAGCAAAAGTCATCTAAGAAGTGAAGCATGAAAGCAGTTCACAGTTGTTAAGCAGGGACAAGCAAAGAGCCTCTGATGAGTTGTCAAATATTTTGGGCTGCTGCGATGAATGAAGGTGAGGCTGACTGAGAAATATATCCTATCTCTCCATTCAGACAAATAAATACCAATGCAAAGGGTGTGAAGGCATGACATGAATGAGCCTATTGATGCTTTGAGCTTTGTCATTACAAAGAGCAGATAAAGATATTATTAGGGTCTCTCTCTCTCTCTCTCTCTCTCTCTCTAAAAATGTTTACAGGGAGCTATACCTATAGGGTTAATGTGAGTTGTCAGATTGAATATTTGGGTGGTGATGTCATCGTTCTGTAACATGGGAGCTGGCCCCACAGCTAATTTTGGAGCATGAAGGATATAAACAAACCCAGTTGCTGAGAAACATGAACTTGTAGAGGGAGTTGACCAAACTCCAGAGCTTGGATTATGGAGTTCATGGTGGCAAGTGATGTTGGATGTTGGACAAAGCTGACAAGGTGTTAGTTGGGTCTGAAAATGCAGCTGCTGGGCTTAGACTTGTGCTCTCTTGGGTGGCGGAGCAGCGGGAGCTGGGACTTTGAAGATGTATGGCAATGTTTTCATTTTCAGTGGCTTCCCTGGGAGCAGAGGAGCTGAAAAGATCTGCAGCTGGATGCAGATACCCCCCATGACAATGCAAAGAGTTCCTTGAGGGAAGCTCCAAGTGGAGCCACAATGCCATTTATTAACAAGATTTCTAGAAGCCTAGTGCAGGCCATTCATTAATCCTGGGAGCAGAAGACATCTACTTGCCAAACGAGAGCTCTGACAAATAGAAATGATGCTGTCTTGCAAAATGGCTTGCAGAGAAAGCAGCAAAGGTAGGCAGGTTAAAGCAGCTTAAATAAGGTGCTCTATGAGAGAATGTGTAGATGGGAATCAGCTCATGCTGACAGCTAATGTGCGCTGGCTTGTGATCAGCTGCAGTCAGTTGATGTAGCTGGGATTGAGGGCTGAGCTTGACTTCATGGCCTACCACAACTACTCTATGCTCGATTTATTTGATATAATTCCAGGTCATATAACCACTATGAATTTGTACACAATCTTTTGCCTTTTGAGTTGTATTCCTTATATATTCCTTCGCATAAACAAAGATATGTTGAAAAAAGCTAAATTAATATGGAAAAATATTCAGCCACCACATATTAATAACACAGTACTTTTCTGCAAACTGTTGCATTTACAGCTTTGGGATATCAATACTAAGAAGTAATTAGGTTTTTGCAGCCTTATGGTTCAGTTTTGCCCTGTTTCTTTTGTCAAATCATCTTCAGTTCCTCAAGGATATGAAGGTTTCTCTGATGAACTCAATTTTAAAATCCTCCATGAAGGTTCAATAGGGTGTCATGCCTTTGTGTACTCCAGCCTGGCACAGCTAGAGCAGCCATGAATGTCCACACTCATGAAGCACGTTGTGTGCACCCTGGGACATTTGATCTACACCTGTTGCTGATTTGGAATGCAATCAATGCATGCTCATATAAGGACACTGACTCAGTAACTTTGCAAAGTATTATCCCTATCACGATTGTCACATTTGTTTATAGACAAACATTATGTTTTTTTTTACTCTGACCTTGCCTCATGTTTTGTTTTTGTAATTTGTACTTCAGGGAGGATGAGCTCTTTGCTCTGCCACCAGGCTTCAGAGAGGATGAGCACTTAGCTCCACTGCAGGGCTTCAGGGAAGACAAGCCCTTCGCTCTGTCCACCAAGCTTAAGGGAGGTCATCATAACTCCGGTGACCATGCCAAAATCCAAGACTATGTCCAAGTCCATGCTCATGTTAATGCCGGTACCCATGCCAAGATCCAAGCCCATGTCCAAGTCCATGCCCATGTTAATGCTGGTACCCATGCCAAGGTCAGGGTCTAAGACATGAATACATGCCTGAGTCCATGCCCACGCCAGGGTCCATGCCCATGCTCAAGCCCAGCATCATGCCTGAGTCCTTGTCCATGCCTGAGTCCCTGCCCATGTTCGACTTCATGCCCATGCTGACACCAGGGTCCATGCCCATGCTCAAGCCCAGCATCATGCCTGAGTCCATGCCCATACCTGTTTCAATCCCCATGTTCGAATTCATGCCCATGCTGAGGCCAGGAGCCATGTCCATTCTCAAGTGTAGAGTCATGCCTGAAACCATATCTATGCCTGAATCCATGTACAGTGCAGGGTCCAAGCCCATGGCTAGTCTGAAACTCAAGTCCATGTCTAGTCCAGAGTCAGAGTCCAGCTCCATGTCTATTTCTGAGCACATGTCCATGTCTCGTCTGGCACTCACATCCATGCCTGAACCCATATCCAGGCCTATGTCTGATCTCACATCTAGGACTGAATCCATGTCTGAGTCCACACCCAAACCCATGTCTATGCCTGAACCCCCAACCATCCTCCTACCCATAGTCAAGGCCAACCTGAATCCAAGCCTCCGCTTAAGCCCAGGATATGGTGCCACATCTGCCCAGAGCCAGAGCAGAGCTCTGAGGGGATGTCTCCTCGTGCCATGCCCTTTACATTGAGGTGACCCAAGTAGGATTTCAGCTCCCAGAGGGAGCTCCTTGGGGAGGGGTTCTGTCATGTCTTCACACACTCGAGTCTGGCACAGCTCAAGCAGCCATGTGTGTCCATGCAGATGAAGTGCATTGTACATGCATTAGGATGTTTGATCAGTGGACACACCTGTTGCTGATTTGGAGCACAATCAGCACACTGATATAAGGACACTGTTTACTCAGTGACTTTGTGATCATCCTTTTCACAATTGTCACATTTGTTTCTAGCCATGTTTAAGTCTGGTTAAATCACTGTTTTCTGTTTGCTTTTGGTTTAGTTTCTGTTTTTGTTACGCTGAGCTTTTTTCATGTTTTTTTTTTTTTGTAATCAGTATTGCACACCTGTAAACTAAAACTCTTCATGCATTTACATCCATCTATTGTTGCATATCTGACACAGGGTTTAAGTCAGGAGATTGGCTGGACCATGCAAGGCCTTCTTGAGTTACTGTGGCTGTATTATTGGGGATAATGTCTTGTTGAAATGTTCATCTTCCATACAGATTCAGTTTCTTGACCAATGAGATTAAATTCTTCTCTAAACTATCCGGGTACATCACTCCATTCATATTTCCTTCAATGATATGTAATCCCCCCCATATCATGACGCTCTCCCCTCTGTGTTTCACTGTGGATATCGTGTTTTTGGGATCATACCCACAACCCTTCTTTCTTCAAAAACGACAAGCTGAATCATCAACAAAGGGCTCTATATTTGTTTCGTCTGACCAGAGTATATTGCTCTAAAGGAGTTGTGGTTTGTCCAAATGCTTTTAGATACAGATCTCCATGCTTTTTTTTTCTTTAGCAGAGGAGTGTTGCATGTGGTGTAGGAATGGAGATGATTGTGGTGCAGTACATTTCATATTATTCTCTGTGTAAATGGTGGTCTTACTGCTTTCAGGTCATCCTGCAACTTTTTTTCAAGTGACTGTTGGCTTCTCTGTTCCTTTTCTTATCATTAGTCTGAGAGTGCGGTGTGAAATCTGTGTGGTTCACCTGACCTAGGGGACATTTATTTATGGTTCCATGAACTTTCAACTTATTATTGAACCTGTTGTTCTAACAGGGATGTTTAAGATCATCAGTATGGCTCTGTAACATTTACATTCGAGTGTTGTTTACAATGTTGTTCTAAGAACTTTCAGAAGCCCCTTCACATTCACCATTCACATTACTTGTGTGAAATCATCCCATCCAGTGGCCTTTTATTATTACACCAGATGCAGTTAGCAAGAGAACTTTTTTGCAGCACATTGTTCATAGTGCTATGTACAAAATCAAAACACAATGTGTATAAATTTGAAGTGGATACATGTGTTGGACTTATATTAAATAACAAATACATTGGTGTCTCAATACGTATTTACCTTCACTGGGAATCTGTTCCTTTTGTATAATTTTGTGTATAATGAATCTGTACATGTCATGTTCTTCTAAATTGTACATATTTTATTTCATACATTGATCATGTTCTCAGTTTTCTTACCTTATATACTGTGTCATTAAATACACAGACATGTTCAGGCACTGTGAAAAGAGAAAGAACATATTTTTATTGCATTATTTCTAACTGTATGAAACATTCCTATTGGGGAAAATCCTTTTTTTTTTTTTAAATTTGCACTCACCACAGGTGTAATTTAAACAGCAGCCTTTTGGTTCATAATTTAAACTGAATCCAAGAGGGCAAGTTATCTTCTCAGGACAAAGACTGACATTGCACACTATGGAAAAATATAATATAATTCAAGCATGTAAATGATGTGCATAATAACAGCCTTTGAGGATTATAATATAATTGATGAGCTGCAACTAGAAATGCACTTGTGTGATACAAGATGTTGCATATTTCTTCATTACACAGTCTTTGTAATGTAAATGTCACACTGTCTTTTAGTCTGTATTTTAGATTTTGCATGTGTTTCTTTCAGGTGAGTTTTGGTATGAAATGCATTAAAATATAAGTGATTAAAAAAATGTAAACTCACCACAGATGTCATAGTGGCAGCAATCCACAGTCTTTCGGACCTTCATCTGTCCTAACTTTGCATCACAGATAACAGGCTCAGGTGTAGGACATGGCAAATCCATACAGCTCACTGTCAGACTTTCTTCACATGTGCAGTTCAGACAACCTGAGACCCAGGTCTCATTGACCTTAAAGGAATTAATAAAGTGCTTGTTATTTATTTATTTATTTATTTTTTAAATCACTCTTTGACCTTAAGGGAATTAGGTGTTGTGCTTAATTATGGTAAGACTTTCAGGAACAAATTCAATTATTTGTCAAATGGGTAAAATATAACATTTGAATTTCTTGTCTTTTACCTTTTTCAGTTGTCCATGGTACTTGCAAAATTCTTTGAAGATAAAAGAAATACAATTACTATCTAAGCCAATACTCTCTATTTAACTAGATACATAATAGATCTACAGACAGATGACAAATTAAAGGAAAATCCAACATAATGTATCTTCATAAATTATTGAGCCCCTATGCCATGAACCAGCTTCAATGCACCTTGGCATAGATTGCACAATGGACCCTTTGCAGGATTAGGTCATGTGCCTGGATACCGCTTAGCAACGCCATGCTGAAATGCAAGCGTTCAAAGTGCCGTATTGAATTCATACTGTGACAGAGCCATACTTGAAGTTATATATTGAAAATATTAGTG
>JAODJS010038742.1:0-11159 GCA_027576325.1 Sciades assimilis | reverse complement strand
CACAGTCAGTGAGACCATCCGGACCCAGCTGCAAGCTCCAGATAATTGTGCCACTGCCATGCTGGGTGGTGAGGGACATTTCGTCTGCAGCCTCCCAACCGGCCACCAAATCGGCACGGTAATTATTCAGTAATTAATGTGTAACTAGAGCAACTTCATTATATCTAACTTGATTTAGTGACGAAACCCAGGTTTATTTTTTTTCAGTTTGAAATTTATTATTATTATTATTATTATTGATTCTTTATTCCGTATAATTTTTCCCCCGGGCAGGTCACTCCTTTGTTCCAGAAGCTGGAACCTGAGCAAATTGAGCTACTGAGGAAGAAATTTGCAGGACAACAGGTTTGTAAATGCATACCACAGACTTGCTTTAAAATCATAAAGCAAATAATTTTGATAAATGACTTCTTTGGAGGTCAAATATTAAGTTTGATGAAGCATGACATGGTGACCAGTTCATAAGTTGGATGAGGTGTCTGGAGATTACATCATTCCAGAGTGAAATAACAAGGTCCAATCACACCTGTTGCAACATTTTTTCGAAATGTGAGATGGGGCGATATTTTAAGCCTCATTCAGGAATTGCTGCACCATCAAGAAAGCCTTCAAACATGATTACAATACAGCAGAAACTCATCATATTTACTACTCTGTGGTGATAAAGTTTGGGCTCGACCTCTAAGCAGCCCCAATGCAGTCAGCGCTAATGTAGTCTTTGTCCTGTCTTCCTTTTCTTACTTGAACCTTCGTTTCAGCCGGAGGAGGAGACCCCTGTGGGAAAGGTAGATCCGAGTGAAAGCATTGCATGCGTTTGTGTCCCTGCATTGCCACCTCCGCTCATGCTTTTAAGTATGAAATCGATCTAGTGCCTGCAGATCAAAGCCCAGTAATGCCAGTCACTGGTGTCTTGGGTTCAGGTCCTTCCCCCCTTTCCTCTGTTCGAATTTGTTTGCATGTAGGCATGCTGAAGCAAAAAAAAAGCTAATCAAAATTATTTTAAAACAAACTGCTATCTGTGCAGTGTCCCCCTTTTTTAATTTTTTTTTTTAAAATCAGAATAAAAGGGTGGACCGCTAACTTCACTGCACTGCTGAGCAATGTTTCTTTTACAAATCTGAATATTTAGTGTGACCTTGTACCTATGAGTTAACATTTAACTAATCCTGAATTTCTGCCTCAAGTTAAATTAATATTCAACTACAATTCAAGTATATTAAACACTTTCTCTAATTGCTATTAACGTTTTACTTAACACCTGCATTAACATGACATTTCAGTGAGCAATATAAACTGCCAAGGTTATCAGCATTTAACATTTAATTTATATGGCTGTATTTTTAATCCCGTCAGTTAATGCAAGTTTGATTTATGAGCTTTGTTTCTGGAGCACTAATGCCGAAATGTCGTGTCTACGAACACCTTAAGTGAACTTTTAATGTTAATGATTGCCAGTAATTTTTTTTTTTTAATAAAACATGTTTTCATACCCCCATATAAGTGTGACTCATTGATTTTCTTTGGCAGGATTCTGGTAACAAGACAAACACCGAGGCCAAGCCTGCTGCAGGACCTATTGCTAGTGTAAGTGCAGCCGATCCTGAGAAATCTAAGCAGGTGGTTGTTGCTGATCATTGTCTTTTTAATGGGTGTCTTCACAATTGTGTACAGTGCAAATAATCAGGCATTTGATTGGATGTTTTTGCATATTTAGATTTATGATTGTGGTATTATTGATGCTCTAACAGTTCATATGCTTCCTTCAGCAGGGAAAGAAGTAATGAGAGAAGAATGAAGGGGCTGACTATGCCATCGGTTGGGTGTACCAGAAGAAAGCACACAATACAGGATTCCCCAAAGAACTGAAATGACTAACCAGCTTCGTGTTACTGCTGCCAAGATAATGTTGAACATGAACTGTACGCTGCTTGCTTTACTTTGCCTATACCAGTTTATTAATTATTCACTAGAAGAGTATAGATCCTTTTTTTTTTTTTAAACATTTCAAAAATGCATTAAGTTTTCCTTTAATTTGTTCACATTCCTTGTATTCCTATTCATTAAATAACGCACTGGATTCATTTTTTTGGTTGAAGTTTTATTATTAAATGTATATAATACAGTAAGTAAAGACAAAGGGAAATTCACCTTGGACTATACAAATACAGCAATTTAGCATGCATATTTTTTTACTTCTAGTATGAGTGATTACATAAGCAGATACAATAGAAAAATAAGCATGGATCAGCTTGAACTGCATAATCTAAGTGGCTAGTTATCAAAATTTACAAAAGATGATCACTACTAGACCAACCACATTTCCCCTATCCATCCACGCTTAAAGGCCATGGCTTGAGCTGAGCTTCAGAAAAAAAAAAGCAAATGTAGACAAAAGAAAGTCCTGAGCTATTTGTGAATTAGGTCTACCTTAACATTGTTTAAGCCCTTTTAATTATTCATGATAAAACATGATAGCTCTACCTCTATAACTGGGTTACAATGAAATGCACAGAGAATCCTTGCATAAAACCATCTTAAATCTGTTTTAAGGGTAAACGGACAAATAAGTGCTTAATTTCTAGAGGTTGGTTAAAAGTATTTGCCAGTTCCACCCACCCCAGGAGTCTGTTACCATTTCAAGATATCTCCATTCCATTCCCGTACAAACAGCAACACATGATGGAGTGCATTTTGGAAGACACAAACCTACAATCTGCTTATGTAGGAAACCATGTATTAAAATTATCAACAAGGTGCCTCATTCTTGAGGCTGATTCTTACAGTAATAACTAAACCTGGGGTCCTTCTCCATATCTATAGCCAAGTCAGACTTCATCACACTTTCTCTCCGTATTGTTTCATTCTTGAGGAAGACCCTTAAAGAATCTTGCCCTCTTCCTCACTTTCCACATGCCTTTTCTTCTCGTCTCTAGAGGTGCATTTCATGGTTACCATAATTCTTCTTATTCCTTCTTTCCAACCTTTTCTCTCTGCCTACCCCACTTCCCTCCCATAACCCCTCACTTCCTGGTGTTGACGAGCCTTTCAATGAGGGCGCGGCGTGTCCGCTGAACCTCCTCACCAAGCCGCTCAATCTCTGCTTTAAGCCTCTCATTCTGGTCGGTCAGCTCCTGCACCTTCCTCTCGTTCTCCTGCTCCCGCTCCTTTCTGCTCTTCTTCCCTGAGAAAGGTGAGGTAAGGGCACCCCCTTTCTTCCTCTTGCCCAGGCGCGAGGACGCAGGGGTCGAAGGAGGGGAGAGAGGAGGGGAAGAGGAAGGTGAGCAGTTAAGGGAAGGCGACTGCGAAGACGAGGTGGAAGAAGAGCAGGACAGGGACGAGTTTGGGACAGTGGGCAGCTCTTCCTCACTGGCTGATGGGGAGGCAGGCGGAGGGTTTGGGGGGTGATGGTGGTGGTAGCCATTGGTGACCATGACTGCTCCCGTTTCCACCAGGCCCACGCCTCCTTCACTCAGCAGCTCGAAGAATTCCGGGGGCAGAAGGTCTCCTGCACCCGAGCTCACAGTCTCCCGTGCACCACGCAGCTCCTCCTGTGCTGGTGGTTGGCTGAGGAGCAGTGGAGGTGGTGAAGGCTCCTCCATCACACGCTGCACCCCCTCCCCCCACACCTGCCCCTCCGTCAGCCAGGTGAGTGAGCAGCTCTCCAAGACATCCAGAAACTCCGGCTCTTTCTGCATGCGAGAGATAAGGGAGGGGGAACAAAAAAAAAAACAAGTTAGCAGAGGAAATTGATTAGTCTTGATTTGTTAATCATTATTAAAAATCAATGTCAAACATCAAATGCCTTTACAGAGCACAGAAAGGAGGAGGAGGGAGGGCGTAACATTGGAGGTACGAGAGCAGAGACGGCAGCCGTTGCTTTCGGCGTGACTGACCTCGGCGCAGGGTGGGGGGCGTGTGTGCTTGGCCCCACCTGCATCGGATCCCAATATATCTTGCAAGTCTTCATACCACGCCTCCAACTCTGCACCACACAGCGGCGCCACGCCGGGGGGGTACATCCACTCCGCAGTCATCTCAACCAATCAGCTGCTACGCACAGACACGACGACTCAACACGCTCCTACACCCAGCACACCAGACCTAGCCCAGAAAATAAGTTTTTCTTTTATGTAAAAGCTCAAACCTACAACAACGTAAGCACACGTGGTATTGGGCAGTACTGCTCCAGAGATTACTAAAAGAAAGTTAAAACTAAAGTGGCCAGATGAAAATCTTCAGTTGTCTAAGGACACTTAGTGGTCAGATGGAGTTACTACAGAGATCACAAGTCCACCAGATGTTCAACCGTTCACAACTTCATAGCAGTGAAGACAAAACCAAGGTGCATGCACATGCCAAGTCACATAATACTGCAATGTACAAACACAGGACAGGTGATTAGATGTGCAGTACAACAACAAAAACCTGAACACATGCTTACCTTAAAAGCGTTTCTTCTTAATCAAGTGTGGTTGTAAGTTGTCGGCGATATTGTGTCCCAGTAATTCTGGAAAATAATTGTTAAACAAGTTATGTTATTGCGTACAAGGTTTAAAGATGAATCGAGAAATTATTTAAATCAGAAAGGGGTCACAGAGAAAAAACAAACAAACAAACAAAAAAACTTTCAGCCAAAATTAAAAATTGCTGAAGAGAAAGCGTGAGGTTTAAAGTAGTAAGAGATGGAGAAGTGAGACCCTGAGTGGAGTGGGAATGAGTTTTACTGGGTGATTAACAGTAATGCATGTTAATTCAGGTCAGCCAATCTTTATGTAAACAAAGCGGTGCTGTGGCCGCGGGCGCCCCCTGTTCAATCCAGGGTCAGGGAGAAAAACACCAGGTCCAAAAGCTCGAGTCTCACCTCGGGGTCCTGAATTACCCTCCACCATGCTAAATATATTAAAATACACAAACTCCCACAGCACTGATCACCCATCAGGGGCTGCATAGTTTTGGAGTTTGTGCTGATTGGGGTGGAGCACAGCTCAGGGTCTGCTTTCAGTTTAGATCATGAAACAGTGGAGAACCACAAGTCAAACTTCAGTTGTTTTTATCCATCTTAAAAAAAAATAAAAAATAAAAAAAATCACGGGTAAATACTGCCACTTAAAAAAAAAAGTTAGTAGAGTGTGTTTTCTAGCCATTATTGTTTAATCAAGAGTTGTATTTAAAAAAAAAAAAGCAGCTTAAAAAAACGGACTGCCGAGTTAAACGTATATTACATGTAAACTACACAACTGGCAACATTTATAAAATAGTTATAACAAATCATTAAACTACAAAGGCAGCCAGTTACGTCATGGAGTCAAAGTACAGGACGGAGAAACAAAAGAGAGACAAAAAAAAAAAAAACCAGGGATCAGAGGGGAAGGAGGAGGAAATTATTAATAAATATAAGTAATTAAAAATTTAATTTAACTAGAAATATATATTATAATTAAGTGAATATAAATAATAATAATAAATCTAATAAATAAACACTTTTTTTTAAAGTATAGAGATGTATAATCTCTAAAACTAAGTGCTATTTTTTTAAACAAAAACAAAAATCCAGTGTTGATTTTGGTCTGACAGTGACGTAAAGGTAAAATCCCTAAAACTGAAAACTTGACCTTTAAACCCGAAGAAGAAAAAAAAAAGGATTAAGAAATAAAAACAAAATAAATAAAAACAAAATCCTTTGTCCGTTGAGTGAGGAGTAAAACAAGAACTGGTTTGTAAAAAAAAAAAAAAGTCCCGAAATATAAGAAGTGAGAACAACTGCTGTCCAAAAACAGCTGCGGGACCGCTGCCAAAACATGAGCAGTGTGGGCTCGGATCCCTTCTCCAAGGAAAAACTGCTCTCAAGTGAAGAGAAGTGAAGTGAAGTTCACCACAGGAGCGGCGGCGCCCAAAACTTACACCAACTCACACATGCTGTAAGGAAACAAGCATTAAGCGTAAACTCACCCTTTTCCGTTTATTATGCCGTTTTCTCGACTGTCTCGGACTCGGGTTGTGTATGTATTTTTGTTGAGGTTGGTAATAGCTCATGTTAACCATTGTTCAGTTGAAGTCACCGAGTATGAATTTCGGAAACTCCCGGGGCAGTTTATATAGGAGACTGAACTACAACCGAACTCCAGAGGACGCGCTTGGGCTTCAACCGAACCCGCAGTCGTGGAGCTGAATGCCGACAGTCGGCTGAACCACCGAATCCTGTATCAAGGATAAAACTCTTTTGCTTAGAGACATCCAATCAGAGCAGGCCGTGAGTGTAGAAGGCGGGGCTACAAAGCAGTGCTGGTTGTGTCTCTGTGAGCGAGTTTGTGTGAGCAGAAAGATGTGATGCAGTCATAAGGCAGCCAGGACGAATTTGGGGCGTAAGGGAGTCACATGAAAGGAATGATGCAATCGTTGGCAACCGGTTTCTAGTCAGAGATAAGACTAGCCGAGCCCGAACATGTTTTATTAAACAGCCTTGTATTAAAAGAAAACCCAGACAAAATACCTTATAAGGACGTGAGAAAATTGATCGATTTTGCTTGCGTTTGCAAAACACTCATAAAGCCGTAACTATATAATATCCGGAGATGTTAAGACGCTTTTATTGCAGTGTTGTTTTTGTCACCGATCCCATTGTAGCCGACAGAGAATAGTCCGAGTGAAGTGGCGGACTTTAATGTTTTAAAATGCAAAGGAAAAGAAGCGTCCAGTCTTAGCTATTGCTTGGAATAATCAAACACACACCCGCACACTAATAATAATAATAATAATAATAATAATAATAATAATAGACACCCTTCCTGTTGGACTTGCCTAAAGATTCATTCCTATCTCATCAGTGATGCATTAAATTGTTTTGTTTTGTCCCCCCCCCAAAAAAAAATAGACTATAATATCGTGTTCCACTAATATAATGTTTACATGTTTGATTCCTCTTGGTGTGAAAATGAACTCATAAAACTGTTATATTTCTTTCGCGGTCACATTACAATGTAATTAGCTTGTAATTACTGCAGGGCATCGCCCTCAGTGCGGCACAGAGATGTGTCGGGTTTAAACTTTACTCATGTGTTAAATGTGTGGAGCAGGAAGCAGGTGGAACTTTGTTTCTGTTGCTGTGATATTTACTTGATTCGCGCAGTATGGGTGCGGACACCAGAATGACCTGTAACTTGTGGCCATCTGATGTCACCCGAGGCTCATCTCGTTAGTATTCAGAAACTCTCCCGAACACAGGACTTGAGCACTTTTAACATGCACGGTGCAGAAGCGTGCAGCGTATTGCCTAGCAACAGCGCAAGTGGGCCGCGCGCGCGCTTAGCGAATAGAAAGCTCAACTTCTGTTTCCAGGAGGCGCGCGCCGCTCGCGAGCAGCGCGCCGCGAACACGTCACTGCCGCGCGTCTGTTGCTGTGTAGTCTCGCGCTCTCTCCCCGACGCTAATGGCTGTCACCTGCACGCGCGCGATTCTATTGGCAGCTCAAGCTTTTATTCCCAAAAGTTGTGTTTACTTTCACAGAGCTGTTAAAGCGTGGCCGAGCTCTTCTTCTTCTCCTCACCTCTCTTCACCGTGTCTCAAAGACACACTCGTCAGCCACAGTACTTTTTTTTTTTTTTAAATCGGTGTTTATTTGGTGTTTTGGTCGGTACTTGGGCTGTCAAATGGTCAATGAATAATGAATAATAGCCCAAAGCGCCAATCTAATTCCTGCTTATTGCCTTTAAGGCTGTAAACAAGGCGATCAGAAAGGCTGTGCTGCTCTTCAACGACCTTTCAGTGTCTATTATTCAACTTTATAAATAATATTTGTATTTTTTACTTATTGTAGGTCTCTCTCTCTCTCTCTCTCTCTCTCTCTCTCTCTCTCTCTCTCTCTCTCTCACACACACACACACACACACACACACACACACACACACACACACACACACACACACACACACACACACACACACACAGACTCTCTCTCTCTCTCTCTCTCTCTCTCTCTCTCTCTCTCTCACTCTCACACACACACACACACACACACACACACACACACACACACACACACACACACACAGACAGATAGATAGATAGATAGATAGATAGATAGATAGATAGATAGATAGATAGATAGATAGATACGTTCCTATTCTTTATTATTTGTATTATTGTCTTTAGCAATTGGCACCAAAATTCCTTATGGATCAGAAAGTTTGATCCTATCCTATTCAGCTCTTACAACATCATTTCCTCTGGCTTTAAATAAAATATAACACTGTGATCACCGGCGGTTACCCGATGGCACTTTCTAGTAAATACTGTTCTGTGATAATCAAACAATAATGCTGTCAAGGTTTTACTGTGATTCTTGTTCCACTTTGGTAAAACCATGCACTGTATGACACGTTTAGCCATTATTCTAGTACGGTTTTACTTTGCTGCTTTAGATGAATTATATTTACGACATATGTCACCAAGATCCAGATGTTGATGTTTATTATGTATTTCAAGTTCAAAGTGTTTACTGTCATATGGACAGTAAGGACACGCCTTCTTGCATAATGAAATTCTTAGTTTGCTGTCCACCATGAACGACAAATAAATAAATAAATGGGCGGAAGAAATAATACAAAGTCAAAGGCAATATAGTGCAAAATAAAAGAAAGGGGGGAAAACACCACACCACCCAGTATAGTACAAAATAAAGGTAAATGTAGTGCAAAATAGGCAGTATAATACAAAAATAAGGGCAGTAATGTGCAAACAAATGTCAACAGGACAGTATTTAACCTTAATACGATGATATTACTTTGGTACTTTATTTGAATGGATCTCTACTCCATAATAGGAGCTAAATGTTGCACAGACTGATATTGATCGAATGCATTTTGTTTATAAAGCATAAATAACAACCAGGTACTGAGAGTACAGTGTAATAGAATGGGTCTGTGCTTTGTTTTAGCCTCTGGTGGCCACGTGGAGGAAATTAGACACAGATCACAAACAAGTCCAGTGAGCCCAAATACCTACAAGTCTTTGTTTTTATTTTTATTTGTTTTAAATATACGTTTGCTTGATTTGCTTCATAAAACGTAATACTTGTAACAGACCGTGTGTTACTGAAAACATCGAAAGTTAAGCTGAAAACCAGGCTGTATTTAGGGTTACGTAGAATAAAGCGTATTAAATAACATGGCAGAAATGAAAAGGACACTGAAACTTCATGTCTACGGTAATTATTTCTATTTTGTTTATGAACCGAGAACGGGTCTTTCATACTGGGCCAGTCTTGCTGGCTGAGTCACAAATGGATCCGTGTTATACAAAGACTCGCCTAGACAGGAGGGGAAAAGATGTTATCTGGCACCCTTTGTAGTGCACTGATAAAGGGATTAAGGAGCTATTTGGAGCTCAGCCTATTTCTGTCGAGCCTAGACGCTCCCTTCAGCGCCCAGTGCATTGTGGGTATGGAATTCCCTAGGCCGAACGAAGCTAGTGCGCAGGTCCGAAGGAAACTCCATGATATTTTTTTTGGGGGGGCACGAAATCCTGGAGAAAATAGCAACTTGAAACTGGGATTAATGGGAACGGGGCATTACTTGAAGCACAGTAAAACCTTAACTCGTTTTCATGAGCTTCGGAAGCTTAGAGCAGTCTTGACGCTTTGAATGAAACAATCGGCTTGTCCGCGACCGACTGAGATCCTCTCGGATTTTAAGATCATTTTTAGCGACAATGCAACGGGAGCAATAAAAACCCAGCTAGCGTTATTGCTCTTTGTTTTTCGGCAGGACAGGCGGATGGCGCAGAGGGACAAGAGGTCGGAAAGTGCCTGAACAATAGTTTAGTGGCGCCCACAGTGCTCGCAGCAGCACTTGGAGCGAAAGGCTGTCCGAAAGCCTCTGCTGTCTTTCGCCTCTGTTTTGCAACGCGGCTAACAAGCAGCAAACTTCATAAACAGAGGAGGAGGAGGTATGTGGCTAAACCAGCCAGGCGAGCTAACACTGTCTGCCTCAGCGTCCTCTACACACCAAATTCAACACACTTTGCAACAATTTCGCTTGAATTGCCTCTCTTCCTGTTCGCTTTCTTTCTTTCTCTCTCAATGCCACACTTTCCCTATTATTCAGCAGTTTTTTTTATTTAGTCGAGTCGTTTCTTCAGTGAAGCTAGCTTGCTAGCTAGCTAGCTAGCTGTTAGCTAAGTAGTAGTCTGTAGACGTTAGCTTTAGCTGTTAGCTTTAAACAGACCTTCTTCTTCTTCTGGAAGTTCTCTTTATTTGAGCTTCAGTAAACACACGCCGAGGCTTTAATCACTCTGCAGACCTGTTAGGTTAAAATAATGTATTAGAAATAAGTGTTTTGCAGCGTGTTTTTATTTATTTTTTCCTCACGCCGTTTGTCTTCACTCCTTGCTTGTTTACTTTCAGTCTGTCATGACACGTTATATCGGGTGGAAACGCACAGTCAGACATTTTCTAGTTTTTATCATCACCCAAGTTCATCCCCCCTTCTCCCTGTTCTCGTTAAAGTAATCTTAAGAATGTAGGTTGCCGAAATGGAAAAGTTTGAAACTTGTCTGGACACCCAGCAGGTCGTGTCTTGTTTGTTGATCAGGTTCTTAATTGCACATTTAAACCTTTTCTGGCAGGTTTAGAGTGACCCTGAGTCTGTTCACTTCACTGATTTATTTTTTTTTCTTTTGGTTTGTATAATTTGGAGAATCTCTCCAGTCTGGACTTGAAAGAGGGAGTTTGGTGACACATTCACACCTCCTTCATTTTGCCCTGTGCTCACTGTGTGCTCTTTCCACAACAGCTCTGTGTTTCTGAGCATTGAACATTTCATACATAGACAACCCCGATTCCAAAAAAACGGAATGCAATAATTTTCAAATCTCAAAAACTGATCTTGTATTCACAATAGAACATAGACAACATTTATCAAATGCCGAAAGTAAGACATTTTGAAATTTCATGCCAAATATTGGCTCATTTGGAATTTCATGACAGCAACACACATCTCAAAGTTTGGACAGGTTAAAGGTACAACAAAGGAACAGCTGGAGGACCAAACTGCAACTCATTAGGTCAATTGGCAATAGGTCATTAATATGACTGGGTATAAAAAGAGCATCTTGGAGTGGCAGCGGCTCTCAGAAGTAAAGATGGGAAGAGGATCACCAATCCC
>JAODJS010034539.1:0-15929 GCA_027576325.1 Sciades assimilis | reverse complement strand
TGCCTGCTGCTTGAAAGAACCCGCCCCCTCGGTCGCTTCTGTCGCGTCGCCTGTGTGTGGCACCGACACGAGCGACGTGAGCGACCAGAGCGACCACAGGCAATTTTGTCGCTTTTGGTGTGAACGCACAGAGACTGTCCGCTCACTGCTTTTCCGGGTGGTACTGCACTCTAGGGGCGCCAACGGGTGAATGCAGACTCCATTCGGATGAATGGGCTGCGCTCTCTCGACAGCGCCCTCTAGGTGAACTGCAGGCATGAATTTAGTGAGTGGACAGTCTCTAACTGTTAAACTGGCTCTGGCGCATGCTATATCGGCGGTTGCGCAGCCTCTACAAATGACCCTGTAGCTAAACTAACTGTGCACTACCAAAGTTCTCTATGCCTCGTTTTACATGTCAACAACCCCGCGATTCTGCGGAATGAAGTACTGAGCAACTTTGAGCCTCGTAAAAGAGTGGAAAGTAGAGATTTATTACGATGGCTAATTCGGTGCCGGACCATCACAGCAGAAGCCAAATTTCAACTAGCTCTTGGAATTCTGACTAGCGCCTGGAATTCGCAATGCAGCGCACGTATGGAGGAAAGGTATGTGGCCAGAGTTAGCCCTCAGCATCACGTTTTAACTCTATTTAAGCCATTTTACACCGGATTTCTCCTTTAACCCCGAATGTAACTTTTGGCATGGCGACCCGAATGAGCTTTGTGGGAAAACATTTGTACAATTTTACTATTTCATCTGTATCAACTGCTGGCAAACATGCTCACAGCGAGCTTAGTTAAACAGCATTTTTTTCATGACTGTGTAGATTTTAGACAGGCATGCCACAAGCACTACGCAAACTACTTAATCCTACATTGTGCCCCTTTATACAGCATTTTTTCATGACCGTGTAGATTTTGAGACGGGCATGCCACGGGGGCCGCGTAAACTACGTAATCCTACATTGTGTCCCTTTAAATACAGTTTGCAGAAAATAGGATGTTTAAGATTTGATCTGTAATATTAAGGTGCTACATGCAACCTCAACTGACCTGGAAGAAGCTGTCAATCAATGTGAATGGCGTTTTGACATCGAGGGCCTTCCAGCTGTTGTCACTATGGACAACAAGGCGGCGTTTGTGCGCAACGCCGTGCTATATCACACTGTGATAAAAAGGCAGAGCTGCATCGATCAATTGATCGAAGGATTGGCCCACTATGGAGTAAGA
Source organism: Sciades assimilis (assembly GCA_027576325.1). Lineage (NCBI taxonomy): Eukaryota > Metazoa > Chordata > Actinopteri > Siluriformes > Ariidae > Sciades > Sciades assimilis. The sequence goes on along the minus strand of JAODJS010034539.1, from coordinate 14,718 downwards.
TTTGCATCACAGCTCTTCGTTTTAATTGTGCAGTAAAATTACTCTTACAAAGCAACTTAAGACTGTAAATACTTAACTATGTCTTGTCTTTGGTGTTGAATTTCACCCCAGGTTTTAAAGCTCCTCAGAGAGAATCCCAGCATGCGCGTCCTAATTCTTAAAGGACAGGATAATGATCTCACGGGTGATGCCATTGCTGGCATTCTAAAACCCCAGTACTCCGTGCTGGGAAGCAACAGGCGGCGTTCGGAGGAGCTGCTAGTTGTAAAATTTCGAGAGTTTCTCCACTGTGTTGAAAGTAAGTACATATTTTTAATGAAGTACAGTGCGACGAATTAATGAGCACTACCCTTTTGAAAAGTAACTTTTTTTGTGATCAACTTTTTTATTGTTTTCAGGGTTGAAAAAGTACAATTTTGAACAATATTTCTCTAAGTCATTTTCAAAATGTGTATCAACAAAGTTTAATAGGAAGCTGAGTCTTGCCTGTGGGATCTTCCACACGTCTGACCAACTGACGTTCCTGGTTGTAATTCCCTCCCAGGTGGCCCAGCTTCCTTGCCACAGCTTTGATCTTATAGCGGTCTTCCTCCATCCTTGTCACCTCTGCCACCACCATCTCCTTCCTTTCCTTGCGGTTGGCCTTGGACCAGAAGCGTGGTGCATCTCCCCATCCCAGACCTGCTCTTCCCACCTGGACTCTGCCCACGATCTCCTGGTGTTGCAGGCGACTGATCGCTTGGTCGACCTTGGTCTGGGTATTCCACTTGCGGCCAGTCAGAACCTTAGCGTTTGCATTCCTTACTGACCTGTCCCTGGACTCTCTAAGCTCAAGGACCAACCTGGCCTTCTCTTGCATGTAGCCCGACTGTAGTGACTTCAGTGGTAGTTGCAGGATGTTTCTTCCAAAGAGGCCAACTTCAGATAGGCAATGTGGCAATCCCAACCACTTTGGCTTTCCCATCCATCTTACTCAGGGTTGATGAGGGGATCTCGCTCATTTTCAGGGGCCACATAACCCTCTGGTAGAGTGTAAATTGGTAGCACCAAACCTTATACTTCCCAGGGAGTTGGCTTTGGTCGATCCTTGCCAGGCCGTCACACAGCAGTTTCATGACGGTTTTCCCCATCTGCTTATCAGATAGCTCTGCAGTGTACTGCCTCCCCAGGCTTCTGATGGGTTGCTCTGCAAGGAGTGGTATCTTCTCCCCTCCGACAAGAAAGGTGGTGCAGTCGTTCCTGACTTCTTTCCTAAGTGACAGGCTGCGAGACTTGGAGGGCTTGATCTTCATTCGGGCCCATGACATCAGCTCATCCATCCTCTTCAGCAGTCTTGCTGTACATGCTGCTGTCTGAAGGAGGGAGGTGACATCGTCCATGTAGCTCCTTAGTGGGGGAAGCCTCTGACCATTTGGCAGTTAGATCCCTCCAACTATTTGTCTTGCACCAATGAGAATGATCTCAAATGCTGCTACAAATTGTATGGGAGAAATCACACATCCCATTGCGATTCCGACTTCAAGCCGTTGCCACCCAGTAGCGAGGTCTTGCACGGAGAAGCACATCTGCAGGTTGTTGAAGTACTCTGCTACCAGGGTCTTGAAACAGGTGGGCATGTGAAATAAGTCCATGGCGTAGTTGATCAGTTGGTGCGGGACTGATCCATATGGTTGGCAAGGTCAAGCCAGATGACGTGCAGGTCAGTCTTCTCCCTCTTTGCCTTCTGAATCTGGTCCCAGATCATTGTGGAATGCTGTACGCATCCAGGTAATCCTGGCACCCCTGCTTTCTGGCAGTTGGTATCAATGTAGCCATTCTCAAGCAGGTAGCTGGTCATTCTTCTGGCTAGAACTGAGAAGATTTTCCCTTCCACGTTTAGTAGGCCGATGTTACGGAACTGGCTGATGTCCTTGGAGTTCGTTTCCTTGGGGATGAAAACTGCTACCGCTCTTTGCCACTCAGATGGTATGAGTTGCTTTTTCCAGGCAGTTCTCATTAGGTACCATAGCAGCTCTAGTACCTTGGGGCAGTTATAGAGCTTGTAGGGGCCTCCATTGGGGCCTGGTGCAGAAGAGGACCTCACCTTATCCATGACTTGCTTGACCTCACTGAGCTTGGGAGGCATGATGTTAAACTCAGCTGTTGGTTGTGCAGGCTGGGGTACATATCCTGGTGCTCCAAGGGGGACGCTCCTTTGCGGATCACTGTACTGTTCCCTGATGTGCTGCTCCGACTGCTCCCTGGTGGTTTCAAGCTTGCCAGTCGTCTTCTCCTCCAGCAGCTGTCTGGCATGCTTAAAGGGATCCTTGAAGAAACTGGCTTGCTCTTTTTCCTTCCGCCTGTTGCGTTTCCGAATGCGTTTGGCTCTGCGAAGTCCAGCTAGTCTTTTCCTGACCACCTCCCACAAGGCTTTGAGCCCTTCTTTCTCCGCTTGGGTTGCCTTTCTCCAGTTCTTGCGGAGTTGCCGCCGCCTTTGCACAAGCTGGAGGATTTCCTCTCTCCTCCCCTTCTCTCTTAGGGTGGTCCTCTGTCTGGGGACATTATATACCAGACGTGCAAGGACAGGTTTGGTGAGGTTGTCCCCAATCAGATTAAGCTTAGTCTACGCCCCTCCATGCAGTGATCCCTCTAGGGTCTTGATCAGGTCTGCATCCAGTGCTCGCCATGCCTCTGCTTCACTTGACTTTGGCCACTTGATCTTACTTCTTCTGGCTGGTTTTCTGGACTCTGCGTTTGGCTCTGTTCGGTGTGAGGTGGTGAGGACTGAGTCTTCATGCTCACGTGAGGGCACGTTCTCCGCCAGTGGGACTTCTTCCTCTGTCGCTCTCACGCCTCCAGCAACGTTGGGTCCATTGGCACTGTGGTTTTTGTCCTGGCTTTTGGCCCCTCTTGTCTCACCTGCTGTCGCAGTGCAAGGTTGCTGTTGGCCCTTTTGGCCACACTTCGCTCTCCCCTGGTGGATTCGGACGCCTCTGAACGTGGTCTCTTTCTCCCATCCACATGCACACTTCCGGAGGATCTTCTCCTCATTTCCTGGAGTTCTGATGTTCTCGAAATCCGTTTCCGTTGCCATCGTCACCGTGTGGTCCGTCCTGTTGGGCCCATCTTCCATCTCACCTCTCGGAGGGCCCATGGGCTGTTGCTTCTTATGATTATGATTAACGGTCAATAGTCCAAACTCTGGATTCCAATTGGTTACTCGCATCGCTTGAAGTTAACATATTTTTAAACTCTGAATCTGTCCGCATCGCTTGTACTCTCCTCACATGTCCAGATCTTGCATGACTTCAACACATGAACACATTGACTTGTCTCGCTGAGCGATTACCTAGTGGAGTTCTATGTGAACGTAGCTTGAGTCCTTTACAAGTCCTGAAGCTGAACCCATATAATGTGTGCGGCCCACCAAAAAATTTGTTTGGGTGAGTGAATGGATTATTGTATACTGTATGTATTTGGGTAAAGAGCAATTACATTCCTGAAAGCAATCAATTCTTTTTTAACATGAGTAATTATTCATCTTACTGGGTCAACATCATTGTCCCTTTTGCTTTCAGACAAAAACCTGAGGGAAACTTTTGATGAAGGCAGAAAAATAACAGCGGACGAAGAGGACTTCCTCGGGACGCTGAGCCCTGGTCATATCCTGGCCTTTGCCACAGGAAGCAGCAGAGTCCCAGCCATTGGGTTTCGTCCGTCCCCAAAATTAGTTTTCGTTCATGATTGTGAAAAAAATCTGCCTGTTGCACACACGTGTGCGAATGAGCTGCTACTGTTCGTTAACACCAAAATGCTGGCTGATGATGACAAATTTAATTACCACTTCCTCACAGCGCTGATGAATGGTGCTGTATTCAGCACCATTTGAACACACACATGGCTCAAGTCAATTCTGTTCTGAAACTAGCAATATAGTAATACTTTAGTAGTCTATTGGCTCACGCCAATTCTGTTCTGAGAACGTAGTAATATTTTAGTAATGTATTTACAGAATTCTTGAACATCATAGTTACAATACCTACTCCGGCCACAATCATATACAGTCCACCTGTCCGGTTCATTGTTATGTTCAAATTTTATCTTTTGTGGACAGTGTAATATAGGCATATTAGAAGTAAGTATTATTGTCTCAAGATGCAGAAGGTGTTCTGATCTGATAATGTTCCTTGTGGTAGGCCTACTGTGGTAGCTGGACGTAACAAGCTTCCCTCCATGCATGTATGTTTTGTTTTGACATGTCTTCATGGCTAATGTCCGAGAATGACCGTCTGTTACACATGAAAGAGAAATTGCCTTTTGGTGTACGTTGCTCCAGTCAACACCAAATAAAGCAATGTAAACATCTTCGAGACTCATCCTTTGTTTAAAAATTCATATGAGAAGGTGGTAGGGCCTATTTGTCAGTGCTTAATTGTTTTCATATCCACTTACTGACTGGGGAAAGTGAGCATTGTGCAAGATGGCATGCATTCTCACTGTGCAGTTCTAGGTAATCCTCATCCAAGAACACAAGTACCTCGTCACACGAGTCCCTTTTTGCATGTATTGCAAACATCATAATATGACAGGTATTACACGTGCATCGTTTCGTGTTGGAAAAAAACAACAACCGGTGACCTGTTTCTAAATGTTCCTTTTAAAAATCATGGGTGATTGTCAACTCAAGAACAAAGCATGATAGATGGGCTCGGCCCACAGCATGTTAAAGCAAATCATATTTGTGATATTAAAGCCTATACGAACCATGGATAATCCCAACTTCAGTAACTTCTCCCATTTCAATGACGAATTGGACTTGCGTAATAATGGGCTTGTCGATTTCATGTAGGTGGTGCTGTGGGGGCAAGTGATCGTGACCTTACCCAATAACTCAAATTAGCCAATTACTCATTTTTAGAAACAGAGACAAATGATGTATTAATGATTTTAATTAATTTTGTTTTTATTTCTACATAATGCAGCCTGAATGATGTTTTATCTAACGGGCTCTCTTTCAGTTCAGGTCAACAAAGGTGCCAGAAGCAATGATATGAGTGTTAAGCTGAATGCAAAATGCTGATTAATTTCATATTGACTGTTCTGATGCATTCCAACAGATGCGGGGGTGTGAGTGTGGCTTAGAGGGTCTGTTGTTGAACGCTCTATTGTTTGGGGTTTGGAGGGCACGGTGGCCTGAAGACGGGACACGGGTTGGCACCTGGCCATCATTGAAGATGCACTATTGTGAAGTCCTTTTTAGGTGGAAAATTCTGAGTTGGGAGTATTGGAATTATAACCTAATATTTTTGCTTATAGGTGGTCGGTGGCAGGAAGTGCCCAGTTGGAGAGGAGCTGATTATGCATGATTAGTGTCACTAACTTAATAAGTTTGATGCTAGAAGCAGTGTTGTTGGATCCTCTTGATGGGAGAGCACTGGAGGAAGCCAGGAATGGCCATAACATATTAGATAAACAATCTCTTAGTTATAAACGTATAGCTTCAGGGAAATAAAGGGTTGGATCTTCATGCTTTAGGGCAAAACCCAGAGCGCTGTATGCTATGCTTATCTCTTACTCATTATTGCATGTGCTAAGATGTGTTGTTTTATTTGTGTTTTTGCAACCCTCCACAACTCCTCCTAATAAAAGGAGCATTTCATTATATATAGGCATTCATTATATTGTCTTTTTTGGATTTAGTTTTTTTTATTATTACTTTTTGTAATTTATTTCACATATTTTTTCCCTATTGTAGACCTTGTTTCTCACCCAATCTTACATTGAATTTCACATTGGAATTTCATTTAAAATGTGTAAAACTAGCAAGAAAAAACATCTCTATCTAAATTGCCATCAACCCATCTATTAATGTTTTACTTCCCCTATCTTCGTTACCCTCATTGTCACCGTCACTGCGACAATCATTATCATTGTGTGTGTGTGTGTGTTTGTGTTTTGTGGTAGAAGCGCCTGTAGAGAACCTGTTAATCCTGGTTGATATTCAGGTGTTGAGCACATGATTGTCATTTTCCAATATACAGTAGAGAGAACTAAAATGAACTAGTGCTCCCAGTGACACAGCATAGAAGAGCACACTGGCCTTATTAGACTTAAAGGACATCAGCAGGAATTACACACATCCGAAGTCTCTTAAGGAAGTAGAGCCTGCTCTGCACTTTCATGTACTGTATAGTTCAGGAGTGGGGAACCTATATCTCCAGGGACGGCTCTTGAGGCTGTTTTATCCGGCCCCCGATATAATTTTAATGTTGTGCAACTTCACATGAAATATGACATTTTGTAAAGGAGTTTTAGAAATTACATTTGCAATACAATTAAGTTATATTCAGGGGACATAGAGAAGGTGGGGTCTGTTTTAAAGGTGGCTGCCTTCAATACAGGCCTAAAGTACAGGGGAAACCCTGGGTTGTGTTCATAGTATGGCCCTTAGAGGACTCTTACGGCCCTTGGAGGAATTTGAAGTGGCCCCTCGAATGAAAAAGGTTCCCCACGCCTGGTATAGTCAGTACATCTAAATTGGCAGACCAGTGCAGCTTATTGTGTATCCCCAAATTCATGCATGGGCTAATTGTCTCCACATTCTCTCCATCAATGGTGACCAGCAGCAAAGGGTTCATTCTCCTTTAATCTACCTACATTTTACTATTCTCTGTGGGATTTAGTTGCAGCTGGATAGCCTTGCACCGCCTATAAAAATCCTGTCCATTATTGATGCACCTCATAATTTCAGTGGACCTATACATGTTGGGCAGGTCTGGCGTAGATTCAAGATTCTTCATCAGTCGAGAGGAGAGGACGACTGGCAGTGGCAGAAGAACTGCACAAAGGGCCCCAAGAGAAAATCCTGATCCATGTTAGTGCCCCTACCATCAAGAGGGCCCTGGCTCTTGTTCTAGGGGCAAATGCCCTGTCACTTCTATTATAATTCTGCCCGACAACTGGTCTGTAGTGATTGACTGCTTGAAAATATGGCATGCCGTTTCCCATAGTGCCGGTGTTCTGTAAAATTATCCTACATGTAATTTCATCCTACAAAGCCCCACTGTGCACGCGCAGAGCATGAAATGTCATTTTACGTCATTTACCGGAATTTTATCCTACATCAGCTGTGTGCAGTACTAGCAGATAAACGGAGTACTTTGGTTAAAAACAAAACACAAGTTTTGAATGAGGAATGCATGCAATGGTATTTCTCTGTTACCTTCCAACATTTTGGTTAAAGAATGCACAAATACGAGATGAAGTAAGTCAGTAGCCTCTTCTGCAAGCATCAGAACAAGCATAGCCTGTCGTTTGAATCGTCAGGACGTCCTACATTAACATGGTGGCTATAAGCATATTCTGACGTTTTTGTTTGGGTTGTGATCATTTTGGCAGAGTTGTTGGATGTTGCGGAAGCATGTAAGAAGAAGGACATTTTCGGAAAAATCAGGACAAGTTGTTGAACAGACATGTCTGATGTCTATGGCTTTGGCGATGTAGGACAGTTTGACAGACATGTCTGACAGAACGTCCTACGTAGGAAAAAATTACAATGTAGGAAAATCTGACAGAACACCGGTACCTCACCCATTTGCATGCAGCTGAGCACAATGCATCTCATCTCTGTGTGGTGGCAGGGCGTACATGGATCTAGGTAGGCTACACTTTGTCTGGGCACTGTCAGGAAAAGTTTTGCGTGAAGCTAGGTTAGTCTTTCCAGGCCAAAGAGTTAAATGAAAGTTACACCATGGGATCAAGTCCCCGTATTCCATTGAAACGAGTGACACCTATTAACTTACTGAACACTAGACTACTGCCAGGGAAGAAAGGCAGAGCCTAAAAACAAACAAAAAAGCACTGCTTAAACCCCCAAAAATATGTTCACTGCGTTCACAACCCGATAATACATTGAAAAGATGGCACGCACGACATGCCAAGACTTTCACAACGGTAGGTGAAGGTTTACCCCTCCCACTTTTTGTTCCTTCAGTGATATTTCGGACGGTCATTGGTAAAAATCACATCACCCCCGTGCCTAAATAAAAGTAGTCCCGTCCTAATAAGAAAGTTGTAAGTCATCCAGTTGCTGATATCATGAAGGCAGTTAGTCAGATCAGTGAGGGGGAGTGGAGGTGAAAATTTGTCATCAGGAGAACAATGAAAACATAAACTGAAGACATTAAAATCAATCACAATGGTGAATCACCGAGTCGGGGGTGCATTTCTCGACAACGTCGTTGCTAATTAAGTTAGCAACTTGGTTCCCTGAGGCAGGGGTTCCCAGACTTTACCATGACAGGCCCCCTTACATGGGTCGTGCCACATATTTTCTGTGCACCCACTTTTAAACCAGTCTTTGTGTGTCAGTGCCCCATTGGGATATATGAAATAATGATAATAGTAGGCCATAACGTTCAGAGATGCAACAGATTATTATATTCCAATCTAGTGTTAACTAATGTTTATCTTATTTTTGTTTAGTTGGTGTACACTCGGATTATTTTGTTATACTTTCTTCCAACTTGCCGCGGCCCCCTAGCAACTCCTCGTGGCCCCCACTTTGAAAACCAGTGCCCTATGGGAATTTGCATTGTAACCAAATATAAGTTGCTAAATGATTAGCAACGATGCTTTCGAGAAACGGGGTCCATATTCAGATCCCTGCTTTGTCCTCGTCAAAGATCAAAGTAGGCCTACACAGCAGAAATTACTGATTTGTCTTCACCTAGGTCTACATCTATAAAAGAGTGTAAACTAGCCATCAAGGACTACAATGTTGATTCTGAAATTTTTAATACTTCCGTTTAAGTGAGTGTCACTAAGACAAACAAGACACGCGCTCAGTTAATTCTTCTCCCATTATTGATTACAAAAAAAAAAAAATCAATGGCTTCTTCATGAGCTCTTAACTTTAAATTGCAGAATTTCACTTTCCAAAGCAGATGGTATCTCCAGGCTAACGTAGGCCCTGCTGCTCTGTCCGGTGTTGCGTCGTGTACGCAGAGCCGCCTCTGGGTGTAGGCTATGGTGTAGTGACAACTCTTCACTACTGCTAATTAGAAGTTATGCTTAAACGTCAATATCAGCACATCATTCGGTTGAATAAAATATCAGCATAAAGATTAAAGTGTACAAGAGATTTTTAATGGCCCAAATGCTTGTTACAGTACACTCATCTGGAATTCCCAAAGATGTTTATGACATTTAAAAAAAAAAACACCACCACCCTCTTAGTAATGATTCCCCACACATATCACACATTAAACATCCAACAGCAAACGTGCTGATGAAATTATAAAATAATAGGCCTATAAAATTATATGTGGCAACATAAAGGGAAGAGGGTGAATAAAAAAAACAGGGTATCCAGGAGGCCAGAATGACAACAGTGGAGAGAGGAGTGTGACTTGACGTGGGCCAGGACTATGTACTCGTTCCTCTCAAGATTCCCCACCAATACTCATTGAGTCCACCAGACCGATTCTGGATGGGATAGAAAGAATAGAATGATTATTGATTACATTGCACAATTATGACACTTAGCAAGCAAGCACTTACACTATACTATCTATAAGTGTTTGCTCACCTGCCTTGACCCACATATGATCTTAAGTACCATCCCATTCCTAATCCATAGGGTTCAAATAGATCCAGCTCCACTTTGTGCAACTATTATAGCTTATTGGACAATTCTATGCTCCCAACATTGTGGGAACAGTTTGGAGCGGGCCTCTTCCTCTTCCAACATGACCACCAGTGCACAAAGCAAGGTCCATAAGAAAATGGATGACAGAGTCTGGTGTGAATTAACTGGACTGGCCTGCAAAGAGACCTTACCTGAACCTGATAAAACACCTTTGGGATGGATTAGAGCGGAGACTGTTTTTAGTACATTTCTAAAAATAAGGGCCCACGAGGATGTGGGGCCCACCCTGAAATGCCCTCTATGCCAGATGACACACTTATCCATACTGACTTAGGTACAGTGTATCGGTTACAGTCTCCAGACCATTGTGGGATTAGGTGCCTTACTTATGGGCAAGTTAGCTGTGGATAGAGGTTTGTGGAGTTAAGTGTGTGATGCCCATAGCGATCAATGGAGGGCAATTTATAGGATAGAACATTTAGTGGTTGATATTGATAATCTTGAGTAGTAGTAGCAGTAGTCCCGAAGGTTTGAAGGAAACTTAAGCAGTTAAGGATCTGTAATGTTTCCCTGAAGTTGAGATCCAATTTAAAGTTTTGAAATGTGGGGGTGGGGGTTCAGAAGGCCAATCAAGCAGAACAGAAGAAGTGCTGGACAGACTCGGTTATACTCACCAATCGAGATGAATATCTTCTGCTGACGCACTGGCTGTGAGCACAATGTAATGCCTGTTGACCAGAAGAAAACAAAATATTCAAGTCAAGAACTATACACACAAGATGGTATGAACCACAAGAGCTAGATCAACAAGAAAACTAAAACACATCAAGAATCGTGGAGTGAAAAGACATACTTGGAACAACTTGACTGTTGGCAAGGCATGCACACATGTTGAACGGTCTCACCACCATTCTGCTGACCCACACTTCACTCTTCAATATACCTCATAGATTTCCATGCCACGTTTTGGTGATGTGGACATTTCTAACTCACCAGAAATAAAACCCCATTCATTTTCAATTGGGTTTCATTTCTGGTGAGTAAGAATGTCCATACCACCAAATCACCAAAACGTGCACCCTAAACCCCAACGGCACTTACGTGAGGAAGTGAAGAACCGATGGAAGTGAAGAAATTGATGGCAAACCGCATGTTCCTGGGGTTGTCTCTCACACATTGACAAGTTTATCAAAAACAAACTGTTGGGCTCTCTGAAACAAGATTTTGCCACTGTCGTTGTCATTTTCAAGAGGGTTAATAGCAGCACTCAGTTCTTGCAAATCCCTGTCATTCAGTGGGGAAAATCCTCTTTGAGAGTTTGGTGGTGGGGAATAAAAACCTACCCCTGCTGTTTGAAGTTCTGTGTTTTGTAGATACTGCAAATCACTTTCCAGAGTAAAAAGCTGTACTGGTGTTCGGTTTCCTTCAGATGAAACGGAATGATTGTTATGGCCAGCTCTGAATTCATCCAAAGTGCGGTTGATCCTGGGTACAAAGACATAATGTAGACAAAATAGATCTGTTGCATTGTCCACGTCTAGGACACCCAGGGATTCCAGTTCATAAAAAATGGGTGCATATATCTGGCTGCAATTTCTGTTCAAGTCTCTGTTAAACCGCTCTATCCGCTGGTTATGTACAGAGCTTCCTGTTAAGACAGAGCCTTCACCTCTGCTCGCATGCATGTCCTCCCAGATCTTAACATTCTCTACTCCGTGATCAGTCCTGATGTGTAGTGGCCTGCCAAACTGTCCAACAGCTGCATGAAAGAGCTCTCTGACAGTTTCAGAACGATTATTGTTGGAGCAGCGAAGAAACATCAACATCCTACTGTAGCCGTCTATGGCACCATGAACAACCAATTTCCACCTAATCAACTTGTGATTTCCATCCACATGCCAAATGAAATTTGGATGTGGGACAGAGTATACTCTGCGAGCTATTGCTGTTGTTCTCCTGGCCAGGACACCAATTGGGTCTGTTCTTCGCAAGGAATCTCTTAGACGGCGTCTTTGTACCACAATGTTTTTGGAGCGAAGATGCCCCATTAGCATTACTTCCCCAACATTTGGATGTGCAGTTTTTATTTGTGACACTTCAAGATCCAGTTGTTGATCAGTGATATTAGTAAATTTTGAAGTAGGGAGATTGTATTCTTTCAGTAAATTATAGAAAGTTGGTCTCGAGACGGACAGTATAGATGCTGCTTCTGTGAAGGTCGTTCTTAAGTTAAGAACATTTTGAAGCTCCTCTTGGGAAACACAAGATCTTCCTTGGTAGTCACTCTAGAACAAAGCAAACAATATGGTATTTGGCATGGTTCGATAACACAGAAGGACAAGGATGGTTTATTGTCACATGCAGACATACTGGGTGGAATAGGACATGCAGTGAAAATGGCTACAAGGGAAAAAATATATAGACAGTAGCAGCCCCACACCCCGCCATCCCCAATTATAGAATGACTCATTGACCAAAAGCTTACTTAAGTAATGTAGCGCAAAACTGAACAGACCATCAAGAGATGACAGATATCCACCAAGTCTGTGTGTAGTCACTATCATGTTGCAAAAGTACCACCAGAGAGACTTGTAACACCATGTTCATATGGGGGAAAATATTAGAGCATATGGGAGGAAGATTATTAATGAGCTGAATGTCATTAAACAGCTATCAAACTGCACCAAACTTCATGTGGTCATCTGTAGTATTGCCATCATAGAATATCAAAGCTGACTAATGGGCAGGGATCTAAGTTAACATCAGCCAACTGGCCAAATGCTGGTGAAATGTCAGTTTGGCCGATAAAAATGACCAACATACTAGTCACTTTGACCCATTTGTGAGTGTCTGTTTGGCTAGTAAGATTAACATCTACAAGCCATTTAGGCTGGTGATGAAAAAGTTAATTTAGATTATTGAGTGTTATGGTCGTCGCTTGCGTTAGAAGTTTTTGCTTATATTAAGTCTGATTGGGACATAAACGGCACACACTGTGATTTTGAAGGGGTATTTTCAATGCTAATAAAGCTGCAATTTTCCTAAATATCACTTCTTTCCACGTTCCGACAACTTATTGTCATGTTCATTCATTGCCACTTCAGATAATTTAAGACTATTCAACCTGTATTCAAATAAGATACCCAACCTACACGATTCAATGATTCTCCAGCGCTTTCCCCCAAATCAATATGACGGGGCTTGGTTTTGGTGTAAAAGTGAGAAATGCCCGGATGTCAGACTTGTTGGATAGGAGACATGAGAAATAAATTTAAAGACAGGTATATATTTGTATGCCTACCGATAAGGAGGTCACTGGAGCAAAGCGTGTTGCTGGTGATGAAGGTATAGGTGCACTGATGCTGGGGCCCTGGGAAATGTTATAAACAAATGAAAGACGTTAGCTTGTCACGTGTTAGTTTTTTGTAAAGTATCCCACCATGAAGAGAATAACACCACATCCTTTAAATAAATAGGTTAGGCCTACTTGCGTGGGTTTTAGCTACCACACAGATGCTCGAAAGCTCAAATTTTGGAATGGAATCTTAGAAATGACATTTGCTATATAAAGTTATATTCAGAGGACCTAGAGAAGGTGGGGTCTGTTTTAAAGGTGTCTGTCTTCAATAAAGACCTAAAGTGCAGGGGTAAATCCGGGTTTGTGTTCATAGTACGGCCCTCGGAGGACTTGTACGGCCCTCGGAGGAATTTGAAGTGGCCCCTCGAATGAAAAAGGTTCCCCATCCCTGCTCTAGCACTAGGAACATACAGAAAGCGTTGGAAGAAGCACTAGACTAGCTGAACACAAGGTGCACAGACGGAACGGAAGGCTACACCACAGGTTTTGTGGCTACACACGAAGTAACGCGTGGCTGCCTCTGCCCCATATAATAGGCTAGTCAATTCCCCGGTCCCGCCATCACCAGACATCACAGGAGTTCCTGTACTTCTTAAAGTACAGTCTCTGGTATCATGTTTGTACTAGTTCAAAGTGACCTTGGGTTCCTTGAAAGGAGTACCGGTAATAATTACACGGTGTATTCAATATGACGGACTCTTGGTCGCTGATTACACCAACAGTTGCGAAGTCCCCCTGTCCCCAGACAAAGTTATGTTCACGTGTAGTTCTAATGTTTTAGTCACTTCTACAACAAGTGCAGTGAAATTTAGCTGTAGAGTGTGCCACCAGATAACCAATTAACAACAGATGCTAAACACGTGCACAACCTGCAATGCTAAAAAGTCTAGACTAACCCATCATCCTTATGAAATATACGCCATACAACTATCTTCACGTTTTTGTGGGACAGATGAGCGATTTAAGACCCAAATGAGCACTAGAACTGTAGAACTACAATTCCGACCTTTTGTTGGAGTTAGTGGTTTTACAAGAATCAGCCTGTGTGTGACTGATTAGTTTAGGAAAAGATGTGGTGCTAGCAGCTAGCCACTCACCGAGCTGGCTTGTTCTCCTGATGGTAGAACAAGCTGCTGCAGAGTTGCCGTCGTCGCCGTCCCTGTAGATGTGCCTTGTATTGCAGACAAAACTGCTCTGCCGATAGTTTCGGCCAAAGACTCTGACATGTTTGCAATGCATATAAAATAGCAGTGTGTCTACAATGTCTGCACGCCTCGCCACTGAAGTTGTTACAGCGTCGTCGTCGCTGGTAAGGTGGGGGGGGGATCCGTAGCGCTCCCCTAGTGGCCACTGGTGTCCCACCACCCAACACAGGACAAAAACAAACTTGTTAAAGTCATTATTATGGTTTTTAAACCATTAAAACGGTTATAATAATAACTAAAAGTTTTTTGCTTAAATTTCTGTTTAATGTTATTATTATAAAACAGCCAGTGGACACACGATGACGACCATGTGTGCACGCGAGCCAATCAAGTCATCTTGAGTTGCTGGATTGGAGAGCGAGAGAGAGAACTCTTGTGTCGGTGTGCCCCCTTGTGGCTAGTTGGTGTGGTCGGCTGGAAATTTGCATATTAGCCGAAACATTTAGATCCAACATTTAGATTTATATTTAGATTTAACATTTAGATTTAGATTTAACATTTAGATTTAACATTTAGACTTAACATTT
>JAODJS010027555.1:0-11509 GCA_027576325.1 Sciades assimilis | reverse complement strand
CAATGAATCCGCTGCCCGGTACGAAACCCCGGGATCAAACCCCAGTGGGATTAGAACCTCCCGGGAATGGACTCCTCGTCCGAATGCAGCGCATGGAGCTCCGGGGATTTGAGCCTTGACTTTGAAAAGATGATCGAGGTTTTGTGGGGAAAAAAAGGTGCAATTGCACTGTAAAAAATGACTGAAACAAAAAATTGTACAAACGGAGAAATATATGCTTGCTCAACATAATGGTTGTGCCAAAAGAGAAAAACGTGTTGGGCCAATGATTGCACAGATTTCATGAATATTCCACGGAATATTCATGAAGCGAACATAACTGTTTCTGTCGGAGGAAACTGGAACATTGAACCACACACCCTGTGCACAGAACATAAAATGCTCAGTTGGCCCAACAAGATGACGTCACTGTCAACATTGAACTTTCAGATTTTTCCCACAGGCTGGCGCCGCGGGTTCCCCTAATCTTGACGACGAGGTGAGACGACTCGAGTTTTCAATATCTTCAGCTTTCAGTCCCAACACCAATGCCTGTGTATGTTGATGTTTCTTTCTATGCAGTCGATGCATTTTGTTAGTTGGCATTTCGTGTGAGTTTCAAAGTAGCGTGTTGTAGTTTATTGTCGTTGATTGAATTGTACATTGCTTTAGCTTCCATCTGTAGCTGGCTGCTGGCTAATTAGCCTGGTCACCCTGATAAATGACGTTCGCTTCGCTGCTTTCTGGCATGCTAACTGATGTGTTGACGCATCCATTCAGTACAACACACTGCCAGTTTTCATACGGCATATTTTAAATTGCCATTTTGGTTCTAAAACACCGTGGTGTTAAACCCACTGCTCTTTAGGGGGGCGTCAGTTTAGCAGCTGAATCGAGCTAGCTAGTGTAATGTGCAGTAGAATACCGTTCTTATGCTAAGCTCAAGGAGTGAGACTAGTTTTAAATATCTTTAGCGCCTGTCTTTCAGTCCCAACACCAATGCATGTGTATTTTGGTTTTTGTTTCTAAGCCTATGGTGTTTTGTTACTTGACATTCCATGTAGTCTACTTTGTGCGCGTTGCGTGTCGTGGTTGCATATTGCTTTTCAGCTGCCGCCCGTGACTGGTTGCTGTCTTGTTAGCTTGCTTCGCTGCTGTCTGGTTTGGTGACTTATGTGGTGTATGTTTGTAGAAGGTGTTTGTTTGTAAACGTATTGGTGTCTTTAGTGATTTGACATTTCATGTGAGTTTATAGAAGTTGTATGCATATGGCATTTTAAAACATCGTGATGTTTAAACCCGCTATTTTAGGGTGGGCGTCAAGTGAATTCGAGCTCGCCTTCTGAGCATGCATGGAGATGGAACTAGAATGTTAATGCTAGCTTAACTTTGTAGTCATCTTGATGATTAATTTTCTGTATCTGTATATCGCTTCTATTGTTTTTGTGAGTTGTGTTGTGATGTAAGATGATTGATTAATGAGTGATTAATTGTTTTGCAGGGATGCAGTGCCGGTATTGCAAATTTTCCCACGTTCAGCAAGACCTGCTCTTAAAGCATTACAGGCTTCACCATTGGCGGGCAGGTAAGGGTTCATTTCCCTGTATCCATCTAGATTGCTCCTGTAGTTTTAAAACCACAGGAGCTTTAAAAACGCACCTATGGAGAGAACATGCAAAAAAAAGTACCTCTGCCTCTGCATGCACCGACCTTGGCAGTGTGCGGTGTGAGTTGTGTGAATTCACAGATATCTGTTCGCTTACTCAGTATTTGAAACATTTAGGAAGACATTTACAAAACAATCAATGAGTTAGCTGTCCATTTTCTGACTGTGATTTCAGCACCACCAACACAACTACTTTTAGAGCTCACAAATCAAAAAAACACAGAGATCAATCTTTGAAAGATCTTAGCACATCTGTTTGTACAGTAGGGAGTTTGACAGAGTTTGACACAGCCTCCTCTTCACGGAGTCTGTCAGACCAAAATGTTGACATTCAGACAGATGATTTTGCAGAGAATCCCGAGGAATATGAACCATCAACACTTGAACACAAACTTGCTGCACTGCTTTTGTGCATGCAATCACAAATGCATGTGTCTCAAAGTGCCTCTCGGCAGATTATTGATGGTGTAAATGACATTCTGTCACTGACAAACTCAAATGCACTGTCTGCTATTAAGAATATCCTGCTGAAGCACAATTGCAATGTGAACGACTCTATTGTTGCTGACATTGCTGAGGCATTACAAAAAACAAACCCGTTTCTGAGTGCAACCACTGACAAAGGCCCACTTTCAACTACTCATAAGCAAAACGTCTACTTTAGGGAGAACTTTCAGATTATTGAACCTGTGGAATATGTGTTTAGTAGGGTGCAAAATCACACCTTTGTCTATGTTCCTCTTTTGAAGACCCTGAAAGCCTTGTTGGAGCGGCCAGACGTCATCACCAAAACCTTTCCGCTGAAGGAGGGCACCCCAGGGCTCTACACGTCACCTTTTGATGGTGAGTACTACAAACGCAACAAGCTTGTCTCTGGCCACAATCCCACGCTTTCGCTGGGGTTTTACGTAGACGAGTACGAAACAGTGAACCCAATTGGTAGTTCAAGGAAAAAACACAAAATTACAGGCGTGTATTTTGTCATTTTGAATTGGGAAACAAAGTACAGATCTAGTCTCCATTCCATCCAATTGGCGCTGCTCGGGAAAAGCTCTGAGGTGAAGCTCTATGGATTTGAACATTTTTTAGAACCACTTCTACGTGACTTGCAGATCCTCGAGACTGAAGGTTTGAATGTTGAGGCCATTGGTGGTAATGTGAAGGGTACTGTGCTTGTAGTGTCGGCCGACAATCTTGGTGCACATGGCCTTGCAGGCTTTCAGGAGAGTTTCTCTGTAGACAAATTCTGCAGATTTTGCGTAGCGTCTCTGCAGGATATTCAGACTACCGCAGTGTCACAGGGGTTGTTTCCACTTCGAACTCCCCAGCAGCATGATAAATGCATTGCTGACTTGAAATGCAATGAGTCAGTTGTCACAAATGTGTGTGGTGTTAAAGCTGAATGTGCTCTTCAAAAACAGCTGTCCTTCTTCCATGTCATTACTGGTTTTCCTCCAGATGTGTTGCATGATGTGTTTGAAGGGGTGGTACCTAGGGAATTGGCTCTGTGTCTACAGAAACTAATTGGTGCCAAATACTTCACATTTGATCAGCTCAATGGCATTATACAGTCATTTCCATACAGCTTTACAGATAAAGTGAATCGCCCTCAAAAAATTCCCCAGAGCTTTCAACGGAGAAAAACAATTGGAGGAAATGGGCATGAGAATTGGGCCTTAATTAGACTGCTTCCTCTGATGGTAGGTGGTCTGGTACCAGAGAATGAGCCAGCATGGCAACTTTTAATGGAATTGAAAGACATTGTGGAATTGGTGGTTAGTTCTAAGCTATCAGATGAGTCTCTGTGTTACCTAGAGAGTAAAATTTCTGATCATCGGCAGTTGTTCAATGAGGTTTTTCCCAATGAGAAGCTCCTGCCTAAACATCACTACCTTGAGCATTATCCCCACCTCATCCGGTGTTTTGGGCCTTTGGCTGATCTCTGGACAATGAGGTTTGAAGCTAAGCACAGCTACTTCAAGAGGGTTGTGCATGACACCCGCAATTTCAAGAATCCCTTGAAGACGCTGGCGAGTAAACATCAATCCATGATTGCTTATGCTTTAGACTCTCACCAGTTCTTCAAAGCACCAGTATGTGTTGAAAAATTGAAAGTGGTCGAACTGTCTGCTGTTGAACCGCGGCTGCGGACAGCTGTTGAAAATCGTTATCCACACATGAGGTCCTTGTCCCTGGCAACAAATGCAACATTGTTTGGGACTTTGTACAGTAAAGGAATGATTCTACCAGTTGGACTCAGTGATGGCCTTCCAGATTTTGGTCGAATTCACAGCATTCTGGTTGTTGGTACAGAGGTTTCATTCTTAGTGGAGCAACTGTCTTCGTGGTACTATGAACATTTTCGAGCATACGAAGTTGTTGGAAGTAATCACGGCAATGTATCCATTGTCAACCCACAAGAGCTTATTGATTTCTACCCCCTGGCAGCATACAATGTACTTGGAAAGATGATGGTGTCTGCCAAGAGGTTTTTACATTGATTAAAAGTAGGAGCTCAGTCTTAACACTGAACATGCTGTTCACCTTTTTATGCTGTAAATGTTGTGAATTTTGTAAATGTTGTATATAGTGTAAATAATAGATGATGCATCTATTGCATCATTTTACAGACTGAAAGTGCAAAAATGTATCCTATGTAACTAAAATGAATTTTCTTTTCTCTTTTTTCCCCCCAGGATTTAATGTTGATCCGGGTGTTCCTCTCACCAGGGCAGATCAAGAAACTAACAATACCCAGGCCAACTTCAGTTCAGGAACTAGCAGCAACCCTCAGCGAAAGACTGCAGTTAATGGGTGACTTTATAATACAGTACCAGGACCCTGATTTCAACAATGAACTGTGCACATTATATGACATCTCGGAGCTCCCCAACGAGGGAGTAACATTGAAGATCTTCTGGGAGGTCCAAGTGGTGGACGGTGCGGCAACTTCAGCGCTCTACCCCGGTGCCACCCAGTCAACATCGTCAGCCCTCTTCGGTGGTTCTCTTCTCTCTCCAAGCACAAGTGCCACCCAGTCGTCATCAGCCCCCTTCGGTGGTTCTCTTCTCTCTCCAAGCGCGAGGGCCACCCAGTCCTCATCGTCAGCCCTCTCTGATGGTTCTCTTCTCTCTCCAAGCGCGAGGGCCACCCAGTCGTCATCAGCCCCCTTCGGTTGTTCTCTTCTCTCTCCAAGCACAAGTGCCACCCAGTCGTCATCAGCCCCCTTCGGTGGTTCTCTTCTCTCTTCAAGCACAAGTGCCACCCAGTCGTCATCAGCCCCCTTCGATGGTTCTTTTCTCTCTCCAAGCGCGAGGGCCACCCAGTCGTCATCGTCAGCCCTCTTCGATGGTTCTCTTCTCTCTCCAAGCACAAGTGCCACCCAGTCGTCATCAGCCACCTACGGTGGTTCTCTTCTCTCTCCAAGCACGAGGGCCACTCAGTCGTCAGCCCCCTTCGATTGTTCTCCTCTCTCTCCAAGCGCGAGGGCCACCCAGTCGCCATCAGTGTCCTCTGGTGGGTCTCCTGCATCTGTCGTCCGATTAGAGCAGTGGCCAAGTGTGTTTCCACTGCCTTCATTTTCCTATGATGTGGAGTTGCGGCTAAGAAAGGCTAATGAGAACTTTGAAAAGGGAGAAACTCTGGTCGTTCCCAGGGACATAAAAATTAACATCTTGGAGAAATTGGCTGAAGTGATGTACTCCTTCAAAGCGTATCCAGATGAAACGGAAATTGAGAAAGTGGCATCTGCTCTCGTGCAGAAGTACCCCTGTCTGAGAGACCCAACATCTGAAACAGGGTACGAAGCTTGGAAAGTGAGCCTAAAATTTAAAATGGGAAATTACCGCCAGAAGCTCCGTAATGCAGGATGCCGTGAGATGGCAGTCAACACTGGTTCAAGAGAACGTTCCCTGAAGAGACCCAAGAGATCAGAGCTGAACTTTCTTCCTGACCATCCTGTTGGTTCAAATGAAGAGGAGTTGGAGGAGGAAAGGGCATGGATGGAGGAAGAGGTGAAAAGGAGGAATGTGAGCTTCACTGTTTTGAACGAGAAGATGGAGACCACGTTTTCCTTGAGAAGAAAGGAAATTGTCCAGGACCAGCCGCTGGTGAAATCGATCAGAGGGAGATGGCCAGGACTGTTTTTCGAGCAGGAGGTATGTATTTTCTGTTGTGTTCATTAGATATTAACAATTTGCCTTTTTTCTGAAAGTTTTTCCTGTGCAGGTCTGTGCTGAATATTTACGTTGCTCTTACATCTTTCTGAATCTCTCTTTTTTTTTTTTTTTTATCTACAGGTTTGTGCTGAATTTTTCCGCATCAACCGCGTTGACTTAAAGTCAACATTCCTGACGGCGCTGGACGGTCATACCCAGGGGTTCCTGAAGCTGTACAGAGCCAAAGCAAGCCAAGGGAAGTGGAACGACCTGAACATGCTTCTAGAAACATTGGATGCCCAGGTGGGTTAATGATTTCTTTGTATTTAATATTAAAGTAGAAAAAATGCCATCTTAATGCTCTATATCTTAACACCGCCATGTCACAGCAGAGACGTTTCTGCTCTCAATCTATTATCTGTGTGCTTACAAATACACACTAACAATAGCTTGAGAGCGGAAACGTATCTGCTGTGATATGGTGGTATTAAGAAATGGGTGTGTACTGAGTATTGTGCATGCATTTCTTTCTCTTCTATGTCACTTAAATATGTAGAAAGGGATGGGTTAATAATATTTATGTAGACAAATGCTGTGTTTAGACATCGATATCTTTATACCATGCCACAGCTGACTTGTTTCTGCTCTCACAGTATCATCTGTGCATATACACACAAATGATGGCTTGTAAGCAAATCACATCTGCTGTGATATGGTGTTATAAGGGCACAGAAGTAAATACACCCATCACATTTCTGCATGTTTGTAAGCGGTTTCAGCTTGGGACAGCATTTAAGAAATTTCGCATTTTAGCATTGAAGTGTCCATTGTACAACTAGTTCAATTTATTGTTCACTAAAAATTATTCAAAATTCATCCATTAATGTCTTCACAAAAGTGAGCACACCCCAGTGTTACAATCCTCATAGAAAGGATCATGATCTGCTTCATTAGTCACTGTACATATTGACATCCATTTCTGATGGTGAAATTTAGCTTCCCCATATTGAAAGCATTTATGCAGTCCCACTACCTTTTCTTTCTACTTCTCATTTGGTTACCTTCATCTTGGCGCCATTAGATCTCACAACATGTTTCTGTCAATAGATATCCATTGTCTGTTTGTCTCTGATGAGACCAAGAGACTTCAGATGTTCTCGAGCATATGTGGTGGCAACCAACTGAGTAGTACAAAGAAAAGCTGCCATGCTCTGAAGTCAAAAATGGTGCTACAACTGACATGGTTTGGGACTGCATGAATACAGTCAGCATTGGGGTGCTAAATTTCATCCAAAGAAACATGCATGTCAACGTGCACGGTGTCTACACTGCATTCCACATTATCATGCAAAGGACATTTTCACTGATTTCCCCTAATTATCAATATAAATGACATCATAATTGTTAAGTCATCAGTGGTTAGAGTACAATATTCAAATGTTTATGAATGAACCTTCCAATGATAACAGTGTTTTTTTTTAAATAAAAAACTTCAAATGCTCTGTTCCAAATTATTATGCGAAACAGTTTTGTAGTGTTGTAAATCGGAAAAAAGAAAGGGAAAAAAACACTTATCATTGGAGTTTTCATTCAAAAACATTTGAATTGTACTCTAATTGCTGATGACTTGAAAGTGGAATGCTGTGTACGTACGGAAGCAGATCATGATCCTCTATTGGATTTTAACATAAGGTGTATCTCGATTTTGTGGATACATTTGAGACATTTATGACTGTAACTTGTATTGGTAATTTGAGTGAGCGATAAATTGAAGAGACCAAACAAGTTGTACACTGGATACTTTCCATTGTTTAAAGGTGACATTTCTTTAATGTTGTCCCATGAAAAGATATTCCCACAAATCTGCAGAAATGTGTGGCTTGTACTCACTACTTCTTCTTTTTTATTTGACCTTTATTTAATCAGGAAGATCCTGATATCCATTTTTTCTTGTGACCAGGGTCACATCAAGGTTTGAATTGACAGTTATTAGGTTGTCAAGGTGTTACGATACGATAGGACTTTATTGTCAGTAACTGCTCAAAGCAGAATGGTACGCTTAAATAGTAGACAACTTGTGGCACAGCCCTTCTCAGCTCAAAGTTGACTGTTTTAAATGCGCTTTCATCACTCTCCTCTTAACCCACCTGTCTTCATTGTCCAAAATGTGTGCTCCATTCTTTTCCAAATGTCCCTGTTTTTTGAGCTGTAGCTACACTACATAGTCCCAGTTTGATGTATTTGACCTTCTGGGTCAGGTCATGCATTTACTTAAGTGATTCGAGGCTCAGAAACTCTGTGGTGAAAGGAGTTGTTTAGGCTGTTGCACAGTAGAGTAGATGTGTACGCCCATATGAATTACAGATGATTTTATGCTTCAATAATGTCCTGTCTTTTTTGCAGACTACAGATCTCACTGCTCAGAGAAGGTCCACTGTTCTCCGTGGTCTTCCCCTGTATCTGAAAGAGCAAGCTACACTTTTAAAGACAATTGAGGTAATTTTTATTTATATTGTGTTATTGTGGTGTGATCAGAAGATTGCCCATAAAAATCCTAGATAATTCATGGCTGCAGTGCCCTTGAGCAAAGTGCCTAAACCCACATTTCTCCACCAATACGTTGTACATAAAAAAACTGAAGTTGCTTTGGATAAGTGTCATCTTGGTCTACTGTGTTATGCTTTTACATGATGATGACGGAGTCAGGCTTAATGTGTCATTGAATGCCATTTACTGTGCTTCACAGAAAACCGGGGACCCACACACCGCATTCCCACAGGTGGGAATCGTTGAATTTACCAGTGCACAAAGTCCTACAATCACCGATGTAGCTGTGGTCCTGGAGGGAGAAGTTGTTATGGAGGGACTGAAAGACTTGACTACAGCATTCATCATGCTGTTTGGGCTTCTTTATGCCCTAAACATGGAATACCCAAAAGAGCTGAGGTACACTTTTGAAGCAGCCCAAAAAATTTTCCTGAACCTCGGCAAAGAGTGCACCGCAAGGATTCAGTCCTTGAAAATGAAATTACTGTTGTAATCGCGCTCTCTCTCTCTCTGTCTCTCTCTTTCTCTCTCTCTCTCTGTCTCTCTTTCTCTCTCTCTAGCCCTAGTATGGCGCAAGTTCAACCTCAAGTCCAATTACCTCACCTCCTATTGGGAATGGCCATGGTATACTTCAGACTTTTTTTGTTCGTTTTGGATTTTTATTGAATGTTCAAATGTTTAGGCTTATCTCTTGAATGTTGAGTGTTCTCTCTCTCTCTTATGACCTTCTTTTCTTATTGAATATTGAAATGACAAATGTTACATGTGTGGGTTTGTGCACCGCAAGGATTCAGTCCTCGAAATGACACTGGTGTAATGGGTGACTCTCTCTCTCTCTCTCTCTTGACCCCTTTTGTACCATTGTATATCGCATTTCTTTGTATGTCAAAAGATCAACTTGCAGTCCAGTTACCTCCTTTCCTGTGGGGAATGGCCATGGCATCCTATGGACTTTTTCGTCTTAGTGAGATGCACACCCAAAACATTTTTTTTTTTTGAATTTTTATTGAATGATCAAATGATAAATGTTATTGACCATGTTTCAAAGTGGTCTTGACTTGGCTTATTTTTTTTTAATTTTGAATTATTGAATGTTCAAATAACGTTTAACTTGTAACTTCCAATTTTCAATAAATGCACCTTTAATGAAGGAAATTTGTTTTCAGACCATGCTTCTTTGAAATGTTTAAAGGTACTTTTTAGTACAACAAGCCATGTTTGGCCAACATACAATATTTCATTCTCCAACAGACAATTTTTAATTGACCCAACATTCTATCAGATGAATGGGTAATAAGCTCAACAACAAAAAAAAAGTTGTCGCAACAAAATTGGGCCAACTAAAAATTTTATAGGCAACGGGTCACTAAAAAATTTTATGTTGGAAAGGCTTTTATTTTTTTACAGTGTATCTCTCCTTTAGGACCACAAACATTCTAAGCTACATTATTATACTGCAGCATTCAAAATCTCAGATAACATCCCATCTCACAAGATTATGATCATATTTATATGTCTTCCAAGTCTCTCTCGCTCTTTCTCTCGCACACAAATACCATTTTCTCCAATGCATCCAGGCTCAGTTGACTGCAGCAGATCATTTGTGGTGTCTGGACAACACAAATTTATGTTCACATTAATGTTGTGTGGGAAAAAAAATAAATTCTTCCTATCTGTGACTAATCTGCTAAAGGCTGGCTATGGTTTAGTCGGCTGGCTGGTTCTGCGTAGGCTACATGTCGTATTAAAACATGATTAAATTAAGTCAGGGCAACTATTTGTGTCTACATGAACACAAATTGTTGTTGACCTGTTAAATAAACTTAATCAGCGCAAATAGACCACCACTGTGGATAGTCATTAAGCCACTGGAAATTTTGAGCTCGCCTGGCTCACTAATCATACAGACCCTACACTGTAAATCCAACATCACCAGGCTACACGGAGCAGTTTTTGTGCATCAGCATAATTTGGCAGGTTACATTGTTGATATATTCTATATATACACCCACGGTCGATGACTTACTATCTGGTTTCAGCTTGAAAAATCCAACAATAGTGGATTGTTTTTTCAGCCATCTTCCAACCAGTTCTGAATGTTCTTCTTCTGTTGGCAGTCACTAGAGTTTTGATCCCCCTCCTCCCTTTGTCTTTGGACGCTGCAAGTCAAGTTCCAATCTGTTTCAGTCAGTTGTTTTCTATTAATCTCTTACTTTTTTGAGCGTGAAAATACCCGGGGCTATAGTTCTGAGTGATAGGGCCTAACGATGCCACTCTTAACAAGTAAAAAATATAATATATATTATTTTTTTCCTAATTCTCAAGTAAACCTGGTTCTCTTCCACTGAGCAGTTCTAACATTAAGCTGCTGCTGCACACATGGAGGAAGTAAAACACATAAAACAAATTATCACACACTCTCCAAGCGAATATCACTGCAAACTTTATTTGATCCAGTAAACCTCACTCACACCCTCATATACACACACACTGATTCATCTTTAGTCAGTGATGTATCCTGGTCAGGGTTCCACGTGATGCTCAGTGTAAAGCCAGAACGCTGCAGCAACTCAACAGTCTGACAGTAACATTGGTGACACTGTCATGTGATGCTGTGGGGCGGAGCTTCATGAAGCTTTATGATGTTAACATATGAGAGTACAGAAAGACCTTAGAATATTTTCATTCATCTGAGACCATTCATCATGTTCACTGTTATATTCCTGTGTCTGTGGCTTTCACTGAGTGAGTTCACTTTGACTTTTTGTTGTTTCAGAAATTAAGTGTTGAACTCGTGATTAATTCAGAACATAGGTCTGACATGTAGTCCTGGCTTGGTTAAAAACATTATGTTCTGTTCTTTATGACAGGTGACTCCATGGCAGATTCAGTAGAGCCACTTTTCACTCAGAAAGTTGTTGATGAAGGTGATGATGTTACTCTGTCCTGCAGCTACAAATTCAGTGTTTCAAGGAGCAACAACTACCTCCAGTGGTACAGGCAATATCCAAAATCTAAACCCAAGTTCCTTCTTTATATTTCTCCAACTGGACTTCTAAGTCCTGACCTCCCCCCACGAATGACTGCTAAAGTTGAAGGCAATAACCAAGTGGATCTGCTCATCTCCTCTGCTGCTGTATCAGACTCTGCACTATACTAC
>JAODJS010024514.1:0-11674 GCA_027576325.1 Sciades assimilis | reverse complement strand
ATTTTTGTCTCATTTGTTTAACTGGGTTCTCTTTATCTACTTTTAGGACTTGTGTGAAAATCTGATGATGATTTAGGCCATATTTATGCAGAAATATAGAAAATTATAAAACGTTCACAAACTTTCAAACACCACCGTATATTTGTCTGTTCTGATCCAAAACATAATCATAGAGGGCAAAGTTCAGATCCTCTCCTAGACAGAGAGAAAAAAAAAAAAAGAGTAGAGCAGATAGTTTGGAGTCACCAACCAGTAGCAATATCATCAACATGACAAGTTTGTACACTCTTTTGTTACATATTATTCCTTTATATTTTGTGTCTCTTGGTTAAACAGTAACCAATTCCCAAATTAAGCAGGGCATACATCAGTACAGCGTACTTAAAGTGTAAGGCTTTCTGTATTTCTAAGGCGACATTCATTTTAATAATGACCATAACGAGAGCAAATTCTCCTTAGTAATTACTTTAATCCCTTTCTACCCCTTTGCCTCACAGAAATATCAAGATTAATGACATGTACAGTATAGCACGTTAGACAGACCTCCAAAAAGTCCACTGCATACCCTGTACTTTTGTCCTTAATATGAATTAATTCAAACAAAGTCTGATGGCTCTGGATAATGGATGTATGTCTTTATCAGGAAGTGTGCTTCAGCTCAAGTTATTCTCAAACTCAGAACACATGCTTTGTATCACTATAACCCCTTTCACATATGAAACCCATTATTGTATACAGTAAAAACAACATGGAATAGATAACTACTTATCATTCCCACTCAGTCTTCCATAATGGAAAAATAATGGGGAGGCCATGAGCTAATGGTTAGAGAAGCAGCTTTGGGACCAAAAGGTTGCTGGTTTGATTTCCTGGACCAGCAGGAATGGCTGAAGTGCTCTTGAGCAAGGCACCTAACCCCCAAGCGATCCCCGGCTTCGGTTATGTTGAATGTCACTTTGGATAAAAGTGTCTGCTAAATGCCTGTAATGTAATGGATCGTGTGTATTCCCATCTGACTGTATTTAACAGAATGCTACGAAGCATGAACCTCTGTGTGACATATAAAGCATGTTAGACTGGAAATAATTCACGTATAATTCACGAAGCAGCAAGTCCATTGCTGTGAAAAGCCCAAGCTGAGACATTAGCTAGTTAGCAACATGGCACAAGTCAAACTGCATCATGTCTCCATTGAGAATGTTCTCTTCCTGTTTCTGAAGATGTGTTTTGTTCAAGTAATGTCTATTTATAACCTTTTTGCTTCTAAATGTCAATGTTTTCTTTGCTTGCCTTTTGAGTTTGCCATATGAGTAATTCTGTCCCAATATCACGACATCATTTACATCACTGCCAACAACATCATGAACAGTCACAATACATAAATCTGATATTTCTGATTTTCACTGGAGTCATAGAAAAAGATTTCCATAAATGCTACTAGGTTGTCAGAGGTTTGATTAAAGTTTCAACTTTGCCATTTGCTCCCATTCCTACATGACACCATTACAATATAATAGTGGAAAATATATGATTTTCAGTGTGATTGTGAATGGGCTCTGTATATCTTTGTGAGGTATTCCCATTGACTAGCTAAATAATTCTATACAACTCTATACAGGGTAAGCATACACTGCATTCATTGGTTTCTCATTTTTTGAAAAAGTTCTTGAATTTCTTCTTTGTTTCTTTTTCATTTCATATTCATTATGGGGGGGTTTGCACGGTGGTGTAGTGGTTCGTATTGTTGCCTCACAGCAAGAAGGTCCTGGGTTTGAGCCCAGCAGCTGACAAGATTACCAAGTGTTATTGTAAGAGGTTCCGATAAGGATGTCCCAACTCGAGTATGTTGTTCTCTGTCCCTTAAATAGCTGTCGAACCAGCGGGGAGCCCTATCAGAAGTGTCCAAGCTTTGCAATTTACTAAGTAGTGTTGAATGACACAAACTGTCAAAAGCCTTGCTCAGGTCAATAAGCACCATCGCAGTGATTTGCTTATTGTCCATGGCTTGGAAAATATGATCGGTAACTAACAAAGTGTTTCAGTTGAATGAAATTTCCGATTGCCACTCTGATGTGGTGAGAGATAATTATTCTGGGTCAGGTAGTCATAGAATTGACGCATGTCAATCCACTCAGCAACTTTGGAGAGGACTGGTAATAGGGAAATAGGCCGGTTGTTACCTGGTACTTCATGATCTCCATCCTTGAGGAACCACTTCACTCCTTTTCCAGGCCCTTGGAAAGGTGGAACATGAGAATGAATGGTTGATGATATCAGTTAATGTAGGCAGGATGTGATCAAGACAGTCCTTAACTACTGAAATGGGCACTTTATCATACCCCTGGGACTTATTTGATGGTATGGTCATAATTGCCTCTCGTACATGTGTAACCCCTCATATAATCTGCGTTGTGTTGTCGATGAATGCATGCAATGATGAGGAGACGTGGGGACCATGCAGCAGATTTATTTGCCTGGGACACAAATACAATCACGTTGGGACTCGGCAGGGCAGTGCGGATCTGCATACATGTGAATGCACTGGCTCAATCTTTTAAAACTGAGAACTTCTAGGATTTTTCTGCCTACCTAGAAGTACCAGAGAGGGGTCATTTGACCCGGCGGCTTTTACCGAATACACTAATCACTCATTTTGTTATGGTTATGAGGCTGTTAGGGGCCGTGTGTGGGGTGAGGGGTGAGGGGGTCACACCTTACAGTGGTAACAGCCAAGACAAACAGGGACAGACAGCTTCTTCCCAAGGGCTGTCAGCCTCCAAAATCACCACAGGTAAATAGCAACTTGCATGAAGATATCAGCAGCAAAGACAGATAGCACAGTTTGGCGGACAGTGTGTCACATCCTACATCCCTGGTCAACACATCACCATTGACGAACAACTTTTCCCGTGCAAGACTCGCTGCTGTTTCCTACAGTACATTGCAACTAAACCAGACAAGTTTGGTATCAAGTTTTGGGTGGCGTGTGACTTGAAAACCAAATACGTCTGCAACATCCTCCCATATCTTGGCAAGGACCCCACTCGGCCTCGTGGGGAGAGAGTGTCTGAGAGTGTAGTCATGAGGCTGATGGAACCATTCTTGGACAAGGGCAGAAATGTTACCACAGACAATTTCTTTACATCACTGTCACTTGCAAAACGACTACTTAGCCGGAATTCAACCATCCTCGGCACAGTCAACAGGATTCGCCAAGAAATCCCACCGTCAACTCGACAGATGCACCGCGATGAATTTAACACCCAGGTATTTTCATCCACTGGTGCCACACTGACTGTGTATGTGCCCAAGTGGAAGAAGACTGTGTATGTTCTCAGCAGCATGCACAGCATGATTCAGACACAGGAAACCACCAAAAAGAAGCCAAACACCATCACACTCTACAACACAACAAAGTGCGGCGTCGATATCATGGACCAGATGGTGCGGGAATACACTGTCCGCGCAGGAACAAGGCGCTGGCCAGTAGCAGTGTTCTACAACATGATAGACATTGCAGCACTGAATGCCCACGTGCTCTATCAATTATGCACCGGGAGAAAGGAAAGACGGGTGGATTTCCTGTTTGAACTGGCAAGAGAGTTGGCTCACTCCCACGTGGGTATGAAAAAGGCCCAAAAGGAGCAATTGCTTCGGCAACAACCCTCCACACCACAACTCGGACAAAGAGCCAAGTGTCAGGCTAAAATCAAATGCAAGGACAATCGTGCAACAGTGCGCTGTGATGACTGTTACAAATACACATGTGGGAAATGCCGAAAGGAGCAATGGCAGTGCCAGAATTGTTAGTGACTGCTCAAATGTATTTCACTCATTTGCATTCTTTGTAAATATGCTTTTTTTCTTTGTAATTTTTTTTTCTTCTATTTTTGGCACACAAAAATAAGTTACTTCTGCAACAACCTTCCACACGAAAACTGGGAAAACAGTTGCTTTTGCATTCATTGTAAATATGTTTTGTTTTGTATTTTTTTAACAATAAATGTTTAGAGTTTTGATCCCAAATTCTCGTTGATCCTGATGATTCACTGCATAAAAATCCACCATATGTTTATAAATCCACCATATGGGCACACACGCACACACACACACACACATGCAAAAACATGCATAACCTACCTCAATACTAAAAGCTTGCCTTGGGGTCCCCTTCTCCACACAGGCTCAAGCGACTCTGTGACTCAAGTGACAGCTGTGAGCTGCTAACAGCCACATTTCCACAACAAAAGGAGTGTCCACAGGGGGTCCAAAGGGTCAAATGACCCTCTTGTGGGTCTTTTAGGTAAAAAGATCAATTGACCCCTCCGTGGTAGTTCTATTAATGAACAAAGTATATACAAACATTAACCAGTAAATGCATGTACCTGGGACACAAATACAATCACGTTGGGACTCGGCAGGGCAGTGCGGATCTGCATACATGTGAATGCTAATGGGGAGACATCAGTGGAATATTAGCTATCTGCACATGTTATCTTTAAACGTCGTGTAAACATTCATATCAACATTACAAAACAGAATAAAGTTCGCCAACAGCATTTACGAAGCGACAGACACACTCTACCAGTCAGCGCTGATTCAGAACATTAACTCATGCATAAATAATTAGCTATATCCACGCACTGTGTTTGCATACAACTTACCGCTGGCTCAATCTTTTAAAACTGAGGGAGAGAGAGCCAAGCAGTTCTGCACATAGGGGGCAGTATTGGACCACTCAGAATGTGAATACTCGTGTGCAAGTGGAAGAACCAAAACCTATACCGTTATATTCTCCCCTTCTTAATTCCACTTGCACAAAAAAAATTACAAAAAAACATACATCCACA
Source organism: Sciades assimilis (assembly GCA_027576325.1). NCBI lineage: Eukaryota > Metazoa > Chordata > Actinopteri > Siluriformes > Ariidae > Sciades > Sciades assimilis. Next base: position 6,824 of record JAODJS010024514.1, on the reverse strand, counting down.
CTCCTGCATTGGACATCCCAGGAAAGAAAGCAAATATACACAGTATAAAACACCCAGGTATGAGTATCAAACTCTTCAGAACAGTATTACACAATATATAAACCACAAATGGTCTTGAATTGAAATAGATGTATCCGCCATGATACACCTTTGTCAACCAAAAGGCTGTTCATTTAAGAACATATGAGGGTGACAAACCCTGCAATTATGACCTATGAAGTGCCATATACACCTCACACATTCAACTCAGTATCATTACACCCGAAAAAATGGGAACTCATGGAGCCACTTAGAGAAAAAAAGAAAAAGAAGGAAAAGCAAGAAATGAATGAACAGACTCTAGATTAATATTGCTGACATTAACTGACTGTCCCAACACTAAGAACTGAACTTGCCCACCTCCTAAGTCTTTTCGCTGGTGAGGACAGGGTTGTCTGAGCTGACATGTTGTAGATCAGTCTATTCACTGACCGAATAATCCGACCCACTCTAGAACTACGTGTAGGAGTGTCAGATACGTGTTGGGGCTCTGCGTGGGCAGGGGCATGTGTGGTGTGTGTGTGTGTGTGTAGAGCATGCAGTGGAGCCCAGACAGGCACTTTCATCTTCACTTCCACTTGTATCAGAGGCATAGGTCTCCTGTTCCGGCACTTCACTGGCAACCTCAGCACTGTCAGCCATAGAATTGCCAACTGTGGTCACTCCTGCCATATCTGTGGTCTCTGAATATGGAACACCGCTTGGGCAGCCAATGGCAGACTCCTCGGCAGAAACCTGAGAGACCCATTCATTTGTGCGGGCAACTTTGTCAATGCACTCTGTGTGCTGGTTGGAGGAGAAATCAGTGTCACCATCGCCCTCAACACTGCAGGAGGATACCAGAGACACACTTTCACTGTCTGAGTCAGCCATGACAGGGAGAAAATTCACACACAGGAGCATATTACGATGAACAACTTTAGACTGACCAGTGACTGGATTGAGAATTTTGTATATGTGAGTTTTTGGATCAGTGTCAGTTACAGTGTAGACAACATTCTCCCATCTGTCTGCCAACTTCTTTCGGCCTCTCTCACCCTTGTTGGCAAGCAGCACCCTGTCGCCGCATGCAATCTGGCCACCCTTCACTCTCCGGTTGTAGACTCGAGCCTGATATTCCTGCTCTCTACTTGTATTCTTCTGAACAAGAAGCATTGCCTCACGGAGGTCTTTATGGAGGGACTCCACAAATTTGGGGTACGCAACCTCACCATCTTCCCTCAGTACAGACTTAAACAGGACATCGACTGGCAGTCTGGGAACACAGCCAAACATCAGATAAAATGGAGGGAAGCCAGTTGTCTCATGGATGGTGCAGTTATACATAAAAGCTAATGTATGCAACATTTGTGGCCACGACTGTTTCTGCCTAGGTGGGAGCGCTCTGATCATGTTACCAAGAGTGCGGTTAAACCGCTCAGCAAGGCCATTGCCCATGGGGTGGTAGGCAGTTGTATGTGACTTCTTCACTCCTGAGATCTGGAGCAGGGCAGCTATCAATTCACTCTCAAAGTTCGCCCCCTGGTCTGAGTGAATACGCTCAGGAAAGCCATAAAAACAGAAAAAATTGTCCCACAGCTTCCGAGCCACCTGTTTCGCTGTCTGATCCGGGCAGCAGAATGCATGGGACAGCTTTGTGTAATGGTCAGTCACAACTAGGATGTCAACAGGCCTATTCTTAGCGTCCTCCGCCGTCCAGAAATCGATGCAGACCAACTGAAGAGGTGCCGTTGTCTTAACACTCTCGAGGGGGGCACGGCCCTCGGGTTCCGGTGTTTTGCTCACAACACATCTGGTGCAACACTTCACATGGCCTCTTACATCTCTTTCCATGCTGGCCCAGTAGAACCTCTGCTTGACCAGGTGTAGAGTCCGAAGCTGACCCTGGTGCCCAGCATCCTCATGGCAGCCTCGAAGGACATCGGAGCGAAGGGACTGTGGGACGACATAATGAAACTTCTTTTTTCCGGTGACCGGGTCTTTAAACACTCTGTACAAGATTTCATCCATCAAAGTCAACTTCTTCCACTGTTTAAGGAGTCTCATTGTGGTCCATGTCTCATGTGCGCGTTCGCGCCTGGAAGGTCGTCGCTTACGTCCAACATAAAAAATGACACGAGCCAGGTCAGCATCATCCCGCTGTCTGTCCTGAAGCTCAAGTGCTGAAAAGGACAGCAGTGCACCCTGACCAATATCAGTGAGACTCTGGACATGGTTGGCTATGGGAACAGCTCTCACACTGGCAGCAGTCTCCCAGTTTGTGTGGCCACTGATCACTGCAGCAACTTCCACAGCAGATATTGAGGTGACAGCAGGGTGGTGATCGTGTGACCTCCCAGGTAAGTCAATGAGTTGAGTTGCTTGACATGCTGAGGATTGGCGGAACACATCCTGTAATTCAGGGCCAGGCAGATGTTCGGACACGGACAGAAGGGCTGAGTAAGGTTCGTGCATAAGTCTGTGGCTCACTTTGGCTGCAGCAAAAGGAATCCAGCTCAGTGCATCTGCCACAACGTTTTTTCTACCAGGGACATACTTCACGTCGAACTCATAGGCAGCTAGCTTAGCCACCCAGCGTTGTTCGCAAGCGTCTAACCTGGGCTTTGTCAGAATATGGGTAAGTGGATTATTATCCGTCCATGCTGTGAATTTGTGTCCCTTTAGCCAATGACTGAATTTCTCACAGACCGCCCACTTCAAGGCGAAAAACTCGAGGCGGTGGGCAGGGTACTTGCTCTGGGCTTTACTCAAAGTCTTGCTTGCAAAGGCTATAGGGCGAGCCCGGTCTTCCCCAGGCAGAACTTGTGACAGGACGGCACCTAAGCCGTCGGTGGAAGCATCAGTAGCTAAGATAAAAGGTCTGGAGAAGTCAGGGTGGGCCAGCACTACATTGGCAAGAAGTGCATCTTTAAGCTTGTGCAAGGCCTGTTCACACTCAGGGGTCCAGTCAGCTGCGGTCAACTGTTTGGATACAGGCACCTTTTTTCTCTTGCCCCCTCTGTGCACTCGCATCTGTTTACACCCAGCTGTGAGATGGAAAAGAGGCTTGGCTATGGTGGAGCAATTTTCAATGAAGCGCTGATACCACATCACTAGTCCTAAAAAGGACTGAATCTTCTTCACATCAGGGGTCAGCCCATCAGCTTTCATCAGGTCTGCCCTGACAACGGTTGTGATGGCCTCCACCTTAGACGGGTCAGTAGAAATCCCCTGACTGTCTATTACGTGTCCAAGGAACCGCACAGAGCATCGGAGGAAGAAACATTTCTTTGGTGCGAGTTTCAGATTGTGTGCACGCAGCCTTTGAAAGATCATCTCCAGCCTCCTCAGAGCTTCATCCTCAGTTGGAGCAAAGGACATGAGATCATCAAGGTAGCACAGCAAGCTCATGAAATTCTGGTCACCAAATATTTTCATCATCATTCTCATAAAACTGGCTGGACTATTGCAAAGACCTTGTGGAAGTCTGTTATACTCATGCAGTCCAACAGGAGAAGCGAAGGCAGTATACTTTTTGTCATCCTTATGGAGGGGAATATTGTAAAATCCAGAGGTTAAGTCCATCGTGCTAAAAAACACATTGCCACCTAATGCGGCGAGACAGTCTTCCTGGTGGGGCAGCGGATGTGCATCTTTGACTGTACGTGCATTCAACCACCGGAAATCTGTACAAAGCCTCAAATCTCCACTTTTCTTCCATACAAGTACGAGCGGGGATGCAAATTCACTCGAGGACTTCCTTATTATCCCCCTCTCCTCCATCTCATTTAGAACGACTCTGAGTTTCTGGTAGTCAGCAGGAGGGACTCGTCTGTAAGGTAGCCGAAATGGCTTGTTATCCACCAGATGGATGCGGTGAACAAAATCTTTAACTTCACCGCAATCCAAGCTGTGCTTGGAAAAGATGTCTGAATACGACACTGCAAGCCGACACAGCTCATTTTTTCTGCTGTCAGACACCTCACAGGAGTCAATGTCCAAGTCTGCAAGACCATGTTGTGTTAATGTATCTGCAATGTTGGCGACAGGCGTCAGTGTGTCACTCACAATCCCTTGGCCATTAGATGCAAGGTGAGGGGGCTCACAGTCCAGCACATCTTCCAAAGCCAGACAGGGATGCACATCAGCCACTTTGGCATTTCTCCTAAGAGTAACAGGCTTGTCGGTTAAATTCATCATTTTCATGGGAACCCACCCGTCCCCCCACAATGGCGTGACTACACATCCCACTAAGACATTTCTTGGGACTGCTCGAGATGTGGTGGGCTCAACCGTAACTGTGCAACCTGGTGGGCCACGTGAGTTCTTTGGCAGCTTACCCCAGACAAGATGCTCATGGCCAGGTAGAAGAGTAACGGCTTGGCGGAGTTTCACTGTTCCCACTCTGTCAGGCATGTCAGCTTCTGTCCACTGGTGCACACCAGCTAGCATAGCGACAAAGTCATCTTGAGCCCATTTGACACCTGAGCCACACTGAGGGGAGATAATTTTCCAGTACATGTCACTGTCTTTGAGCTTGTGGCCTAAAAACTTAATTACATTTGTGCCAATGATCAACTCGTCAATCTGTCCAGGCACTACTAGTGTGGGCACAATGACAGTACATCCATAAAGGTCAAGCTGCAGGTCACAGACCATCTTTGGATAAACAAGTTTCCCCCCACAGCCCACCAAAATGATATCAGTGTTGGACTTTGTATCAAGTGTCAGTATACCGGTCTCTGTTAATTTTCTCTCGACATCTTCGTTAATAGTGCATGCCATGGATCCAGTATCAAGCATAGCTCTCACAGTGGTTTCCCCATTGATAACTACAGGTGTATAGAACAAACTGTCACTTGCATGTAGGCGTGATGTATTTTGCATAATGACGGTGGCAGTGTCTGGTAATGATTGCTTAACTGATTCAAACATAGCTTTTAAATCACGTGAATGGCTGAGGGATGTATTGCAGACGCCCACATCGCCCCTCTCCAAATGCAGGCTATTTAGTTTAACTGGGGGGAAAACGGAGGCACATTGGCTGGGGCTGACTGAGTGGCAGAGGGGCAGGACTGTTTCATGTGGCCAGGCTTGTGACAGCCGAAGCACAGGCGATGGGTTCTACAGTGCTCAGCTGTTGTGTGAGATCCCTCACCACAGACACGGCACTTGCCACGGACTGTCCTGCCATGTGGAGTACTGTGGGATTTAGCAGCATGGAGGGCATTGAGGCTTTCCAGGACTTTGCCAAGCATATCGGTCATTTTGTCCACACTAGCCTGAGCAGCGAACCCAGAGTCATCAGAACTGTGCTGCTGCTCCACCTTTTGCTTACAAGACTGTAGTGCACCCTCTAACTCAGACACACTGTGGCCCTGTTCGTTACCTCACTGCGTTTAGTCTTGACCTCACCCTGATGCTCATCTATCCTCTCCTGAACCTCTTTAGAAGTCCACTGTTCAACGAGTTTACTCTTGAACACCATCGCGAGGGACTGATCAGGGCAGTGGCGCATGAACATCATCGCCACCTCTCTGTTCATGTCCTCCATCGTCTTACCCTGGCGTCGCAGACACTCGTCAGCCACATCTGCTGCTTTGTTAAGGCGGACCCAGTAATCAAGAGCCTCCTCCTTTTGTCTGGGCAAAGTACTGTAAAAGTCTGCCAGTGGCATGCATGAGTATGAGATATCACTGAAGTGTTGTTTTAGAATGGCATATATGATTTCAGGATTTTTAGTTGTATCACGAGAGGGGTCACTCCTCAAGGCTATCTTGACCACATCCTTAGCCCTTCCCATCAGTTTACTCAGCAGCTCATCTGCCCTGTCTGCAACAGTGACTTTTTTCTTTTTTAGAAATGTTTCCATGAGATCCACCCACTCACTCACAGTACACTTGTCTGTGGCATCGCCACGGAATGTGGGCGGGTCCTTAACTTCTAACTTCAGCACCACATTGAGCTGGGACATGTCCACTGTAGCACTCTGGGGTTGGGGGCTACCTCCGTTATCAGTGTCATGTGAGGATGCTTGTGTACCATAGTGTCTGTCAGATAGCAAGCGGGCAGTGACAGTGTCACCTATGTGTTTACCTAACTCTGTGATCATAATACCTAAGTGTCTGAGTGTATTCTCTGTCTCAGCAGGGGGGCCGACTGGAGTAGAGGTGAGGGGAGCCGGGCCATCATCAGGGAATATTATACTACCCCCACATGCACCATCACTATGCGTGTTATCAGTGCCAGCTAAATCTACAGGGCCAGGTGGGGTAAGCTAACTGCCCAGGACAACTGATTCGTGCCCTCCCACGACCTATGTTAGGGAAAACAAACCCCCTGCCTACCCCTGTAGAATCACAAGCCCACTCACCACCCACTCTACCCTTATTATCCATAACTAACTAAAACAAAGGATAGAGAGAAGAAAACGGAATAAACAAAACCTAAGTGGCTCAAAAAATACTCAAAATAACACAAAATGTCAACAATGAAACGCAAACAATACTGCGCAATGACGCCTTATCAGTTGCTTACACACTCGCGTCATACATAGAAAAAAAAAATGCAGCTAATCTGCACCGTGCATCCAGCTATGTATGCTTGCCAAATTACTGCTTTGCAAACCACTTCAACTCCGCGATTGCGTTGACTGGCAAAAATCACACTGTGTTGTCCCACGTTGAACAGCAAGCACTGAAGAAATGAAGTCTCGAGTCACGGCACCATTGTAACCCCTCATATAATCTGCGTTGTGTTGTCGATGAATGCATGCAATGATGAGGAGACGTGGGGACCATGCAGCA
>JAODJS010023369.1:0-11716 GCA_027576325.1 Sciades assimilis | reverse complement strand
CAAGTGAAACCCTCCGCGTTAATCTCGCGTTAAAAAAATTATCGCCGTTAAAATGGCCTCGCGTTAACGCGATAATAGCGCGATAATTTTGACAGCACTAGTAATTATACTAAAATACATTATTATCTGTGTATAATCACAACTTCAAATAATTTATTTCCGCGTTCTGCTCCTGTTGTTCCAGCGCAGACAGGAAGTTGAGCTGCTGCAGTATGTTGAACTCGATTATTCCAAAAGAGACGTAAGAAACACTCGTCTGATCATCATCATCATCATCATCATCATCAAACCTGCACAAAATTTAAAGCTTGCGATATGAAGAAACCAATGAAAAGCATGTGTTTCCCCACTGTAAGGCTCCCTATGGGGCATTTTATCACATTTTATCGACTATAGAGGCACTCTAGAGGGCACTTTATCAAGCTGCTTCTGCTGTTGCATCCAAAAACACACCGTGTGTCCATCCAGCGTGTTCAGGCACAGTGTCACTGGACCTGGGCCTTTCCTACCCCTCCGGCACCAGAACCTGGATCAGAGCCGTCAGAACCTGGATGCTTGGGGGACAAAGGCTGCTCTGAGCGTAAGTGCAGTTTAGTTCTACTTGTGATTTTGTTGCTTTGTTTATGAATTTGTGCATCTGATGCTTTCTGATCAAGGACAATCTGAGAGGTAAATACATTTCTGACGATTTTCTGTGCTCTACTTTGATCATTTGTTCTTTCCAGCAGAGTACTGTATGCCTCAGGATAACCTGAAGGGCCGAGTCCTTCCTCTGGATGATATGGAGCCCTTCAGCCTGACGGTGAACCCTTTAAGTGACAGTCTGTCACTTCTGAGCCTCAGCATCGAAAACTTACAACTTTGTGGTGAATATCAACCTCCGGACCAGCAGGGGGAGCCGCCAAGCTCAGAGTCAACCAGTTCCCAGTCCTCTACTGTGAACAACGGCAGCTTGAGCGAGCTGGAAGGAAGTGGTAGTACCGTTAACACTTGCGGTCTAATACAAGAGGCAGAACTAGAGGACGAGTCCATAAACATGGCCGTTTCTGCGATTCTTGCTGAACTGGTGGACAGGGTGGTGCATGCGGTGGAAGACGATTCCATTGAAACACCTTCACCTCTGGAAGTTTGGACTCGAACTGACTCGGACAGTTCCAACACGTCAGAAGCATCTGTTGATTCCCAGGTCAACATGGGTCAGTTTCCTGGCAACCAGTTTCGAACACTTCCTGAATTGGTGGCTGGTGGCACGCTGGAATTTCTCACAGTTCCTTCATCATGTGATGAACCTCGTGAAGGAATAACAAGGCACAGTTCCTCACCTTCCATCGTCACACTTCCAGATAGTCGTGAAAACTGTGCTCCGGAGCTAAGCTTGCACCCAGATGACCCTCGGTCCCGAAAACGCAGCCACAGCAGCACCCAGCTTAGCTTCAAGGGTAAAATCATGGAGCGTCTCACTGACAAATCTCCTGGAGCCAAGCCCAAGGTGAAGAAGAATAAGAGGAAAGAAGAGGAACGTCGAAAGTCCAACCAGGCAGATAAGAACCGTCCCTCCAGCATCTTCTTTGGTGACAGCTTGGACTTGGAGAATTGGTACAGCTGCGGTGAAGGTGAGGTTTCTGAAATCGAGAGTGATATCGGATCTCCGAGTGGCGGCGCCGGTGGAGTCCTGGGCTCTTCCCGATCTTCTGTGTCCCCAACACACTTTAACATCCACCCCCTTTACCAGCACGCCCTGCTGTATCTGCAGATCTACGATTCCTCTCGGGCTCTTCATGCTCTTTCTGCCATAGCTGCCATGCTGCGCACGGCTCCTGCTGGCTTCGTCAGCGCCATCTCGACCACCAGCATCAACAACACCTACACACCTCAGCTCTCACTACTTCAGAACCTTCTAGCCCGTCATCGCGTTTCCGTCATGGGTAAGGATTTTTATTGCCCAATTCCGCAGGATTCACACTCGCATTCCTTCCGCAGCGCAATGTACCTGGAGATCATCATCTCACTGTGCCTCTACTTCTTGAGGAGCTATTATTCAGCACACCTTCCAGCAGCACCGCAGGACCTGGCAGGGAACCGCGCCATGCAGCTTACCAGCGTTGAAGTCCTGACACTGCTCTTCAGCGAGCTTGCCAAGGTGATGGGCGGCTCTGCTAAAGGGTTTGCCAGCTTCATCAGTGACGTCCTGTCCAAGTGCAAGGTGCAGAAGGTGGCACTGCACTGCCTGCTCTCGTCCATATTTAGCGCTCAGAAGTGGCATGAGCAGCGCATACGTGGAACCAACCTGCCCGCCGTCGAGGAGGGACTGTCCGAGGACAGTGTCATCAACTTGTCTGAGGACCAGCTGGATGGATGCAGTGGCATACAGTCGCAACTCCTTCGTCTTCTTCAGAGCCTTGTAGTACTTGAGCATCACGTCCTGGTTCCTGGAGACGAAAGTGTAGATGCTGGACCAGGAACAGGGAATTCAGGAAGTACTGGTGGAGCTGGGGCTGGTTGTGGTGGTTTTGAGATTCTGGGTGGAGAAGTGGAACATGTGAATCCTCAACAGCCAATGGCGTCACTTCAGTACCTGCACGGGCAGCCAATCACAGCCCAGGGCATGTTTTTATGTGCAGTGATAAGGGCACTTCACCAGCACCACACATGTAAGATGCACCCTCAGTGGATCGGCCTCATCACGGCTACGCTGCCCTACATGGGTCGGGTTCTGCGTCGCGTGGTCGCTTCGGTGACACTGCAGCTCTGCAAGAACCTGGACAACCTGATCCAGCAATACCGCTATGAGACCGGAATCACAGACACCAGGTACGCCCCCTAGCACCAGTGTAGGTACTGCCGGCTAGGAGTCAGGAAAACGTGTGTTTAGAGAAATTTAGTGAGTGTTGTATTTTCAGGCCTCAGTGGATGGCGTTGTGTCTTCCTCCTGATCTGATCCTCACTGTCCTGGAGGGAGTCACGGCCATCATTCATTACTGCCTGCTCGACCCGTCGTCACAGTACCACCAGGTGGGGGCGCTGCTCTTCCACAGACTTGTTTATTTTTATATTGAGGAGTGGACATGGGGTGTGATCGCTGTGTGTGTGTGTGTGTGTGTGTTTTGTCACACAGCTCCAGGTGAGTGTGGATCAGAAGCACCTGGCTGAGGCGCGCTCGGGTATCCTGTCGATCCTTCACACCATCATGTCCTCAGTCACGCTGCTCTGGAGTGCACTTTACCTGGCTGACAGCTCAGAGCGACCCAACGGCGCCACCTGCAGCTCCAACATCAACCTGGGGTCCACGAAGGTGGGAAACCACACACCTGGGTTGTACATGCTTCCCACCAACTGTTATTTTATTTATTTTATTAACAGTCCTGACACATTTGACTTATGAAGGGTCTGATGATGATGACGTTCATGCAGTAGAATAGAAATCCGGAGTATAAATGCAAAGATGATAAATTTCCAACATTTTTTTTCTTCAGAATCTCCGTCAGCAGATCCTCGAGCTGCTCGGTCCGATCTCGATGAACCACGGAGCTCACTTCATGGCGGCCATCGCTTACGTCTGGAACGAAAGAAAACAGACCAAAACTCCTGTCAGGAACAAGGTACACACTCACCCCGGCGATCAGCGACTTATCACACAAAGTGTGAAGAGGGCCATGTAAATGCAAGTTTCTGCATTTTATTTGTGTGTGTGTGTGTGTGTGTGTGTGTGTGTAGGTAATTCCTACAGCGAGTGATGAACAGCTCCTCCTGGTGGATTTGGTGAGGAGTGTTAATGCCATGCGCACTGAAACCGTCATGCAGACAGTGAAGGAGGTTCTCAAACAGCCGCCGGCCATCGCTAAGGAGAAGGTTCCCATTTTACATTCGAATAATGTTTAATTTATGCAGCACGTTTCTCAAACCCGGGGTCACTGTGCCATTTTGGAAAAAGGAACAAAGGCATTCCACAAAAATCAGCAGACATTTATTATTGTATTTTATAATGGGATTATTTTTTTTGTTAATGCATCACCGAATAAATTGTTTAATTATTTTCGGATCACTGAAATGTACTGATTTAAATGGAAAAACACTGAGAGTTGATTAAATTTATATTCTAAAATATGTGAATATTGATTAGATTAGATTAGATTAGATTAGATTAGATTAGATTAGATAGAACTTTATTGATCCCTATGGGAGGGTTCCCTCAGGGAAATTAAGATTCCAGCAGCATCGTTACAGATAAACAGAGAAAAGAAATGGAGAAAAACTTCTAGATAAATTATTTACATATAAAAATCCAAAAAAGAATAAGATATGGGGAAAAGAAGAAAGAAAAAGGAAAAAAAAGTCCAGCAGGAGAGGTATTACACATTATATTACACATTATATTACACATTATATTACACATTACACATTATATTACACATTATATTACACATTATATTACACATATTACACATATTTCACATTATATTACACATTATATTGCACATTATATTACACATTATATTACACATTATATTACATATTATATTACACATTATATTACATATTACACATTATATTACATATTATATTACACATTATATTACATATTTCACATTATATTTCACATTATATTACACATTATATTACACATTGTGCAATATAAATTACATTCCATACACATTAGTGTGATTTATTCTCTCTCTCTGTTTCCAGAAGCATCTCTCTCTTGAAGTCTGCATGCTTCAGTTCTTCTACGCTTATGTTCAGAGGTGAGTCGGATAAACAGAACACACTCCTCTCTGACACTCAGTAAATGGTGTATAATCATCAGTAATTAAAATAACGTAATGATGAAGTAACGATGCTGTTCTGCAGGATTCCAGTGTGTAGTTTAGTCGACAGTTGGCCTTCACTGCTCGCTCTGCTGAAGGACTCGGTGCAGCTCAGTCTTCCTGCTCCAGGACAGTTCCTCCTCCTCGGGTAACACACACACACACACACACACTTTATCTCAGGTGTGATAGATGTTATTTATGTCTTGCTGTGTTGATTATTGTAAAGTCTGTTGTGTATTTTAGAGTCCTGAATGAATTTATCCTGAAAAATCCGACTCTGGAGAGTAAGAAGGACCAGCGGGAGCTGCAGGTGAGAGAACGCCCTCACAGATACACTCCTGTTTGGGGTTTAAGTTTACTGACATGTCTCACCTCTTAAAGAAAACCAAATGGTCGGCTGGTGTTGATCCGAAACACTGGATGATGTTTTACAGTAAAACCGAAACTTTATGCAGAATAGTGAGCAGAACACATGAATAAATCTGTCCATGTGAGCGTGGGGTTTATTGTGATTGTTTTATAAACAGCATGGAGATAATTAATCTGGAAATTCCCTCGTTTTTCACCTTTACATTCAGTCATTATTGAGCTGTAAACTACCTCTAGATGGCGCTCAAGTCATTTCTTAACAATACAGCATTAATTCTGTGCTATGTTGTATATGTAGACTTTAAATCGTGTAGTTCATGGTGATTTTCTCCGTCCTGATGAAAAGGATGTGACCCATAAGATTGTGGAGGCCATTGGGACGATTGCAGGTTCTTCTCTGGAACAAACCACGTGGTTGAGGAGGAACCTGGAGGTGAAACCGTCTCCTCAGATTGTAGTGGAGGGAGCAGGGTTGGAGTCTGATGTCGAGGGTGAGAGAGAGAGAGAGATGCCTCAGAGAATGTTATAGTGTAAGCATTATCATTACAGTTTAGTGTGTGTGTGTGTGTGTGTGTGTGTGTGTTTAGATCTAATGCTGACCGTAATGGAGGCATCCAGTTTCACTCCCTCAGTCTACAGTGTTCATGCCCTCACACTGCTAGCAGAGGTGAACTTAGCATGTCACACACACCGCACGGCACGTGTACATATGCATATGTGTAGTGCATAATTGTGTGTGTGTGTGTGTGTGTGCAGGTGTTGGCTCACCTGTTGGACATGGTGTTCTACAGTGCTGCGAAGGAGAGGGTGATCCCCCTGCTGGTCAACATCATGCACTACGTCGTTCCATATTTACGCAACCACAGGTACACACACAGACACACACACACACACACACACACACACACACACACAGAGACATCATGGGTAAGTGTGCATTTAAAGTTATGTCATGACTGTGGTTGGTAATTCATTAGTTCATTAACTAGACTGTTGTGGGAATTTATGTCTAAACTTAGAGAGGTGTTGATGTTCTCCATCATATCTGGTGGTGGTGGGGGGGGGCTCTCGGTGGCGGGGTTGTTGATGATGTGAGATTTCCTCGTCTGTGTTTTTCTTGTTGCAGTGCTCACAATGCTCTGAGTTACCGGGCGTGTATTCAGCTCCTGAGCGGTCTGAGTGGGTATCAGTACACACGGCGAGCGTGGAAGAAAGAAGCCTTCGACTTGTTCATGGATCACACCTTCTTCCAGATGGATGCGTCGTGTGTGAGTTAGTGAGTGAATCAACACCGTTATTTATCATTAAACACAGAAACCTGCTGAGAGAACAAACAACACACACAGCAACTTCCTTTTCCAGTTGGTGGAACTTAACCCATATTGTTTCTGGTGTGTGTGTGTGTGTGTGTGTGTGTGTGTGTGTGTGTGTTTTTCAGCTGGAGAGCCATCATAGACCACCTGATGACCCATGATAAGACCACTTTCAGAGATCTGATGAGTGAGTCTGTTTATTTATTAACCTCTGCTCTCGTTCACACTCGGTGGATCTGTTTAAATCGCCGTCCTGTGAAACGGTTCACACTAAGACTCTAAACACGGCGTTGCGCTGTACGGGTTTCAGCTGCTCGCGGACCAACGTCACGCTGTAACAGTTTGTCAGTTGAAATGTCAGTTTGTTAGAACTCATGTGATTTAGTGCCACTGCGACCAAAAACGACCGATGGCAGTCGTGTCACTGTGAGAAATGGACAGAGAAACGGCGTGAGCAGAACAGAGTCATGTTCTTTAATTGCAGGTCTGTCGTTCGAGCACACGGAGACACGCCCATCACGCAGCGCGTTATAGAGTTCACAGCAGGATCTCAACAACATGAAGCCAGATTAATCTCTACAACACTCTAATTCACATCCACAGCTTTTCTGAGGTGTTAGGTTTTATTTTTAGAAACTAGCCTCCAAACTGTAGTTTATTATCGACCACATCATGTAATATTACGACACTTCCTCCTCCTCCTCACTTCCTGTGTCCTCAGCACGTGTAGCTGTAGCTCAGAACAGCTCCCTGAATCTCTTCACTAATCGGGATGCGGAGCTGGAGCAGAGAGCCATGCTGCTGAAACGCCTCGCCTTCACCATCTACAGCAGCGAGGTGGACCAGTACCAAAAGTACCTCCCAGATATACAGGGTATACACACACACACACACACACACACAGAGCTTGGGTGGTGTCATGATATTTAGAAATCCTGACAGATTTTCAGTTCTGTATGTAATCCACAGCACATGATGGATGATGACGGGGGGGGTGTCATCTTCTGAAATGTGTAATTGTGTGTGTGTGTGTGTGTGTGTGTGTGTGTGTGTGTGTGTGTGCATCAGAGCGGTTGGTGGAAAGTCTGCGTCTCCCTCAGGTACCGATCCTGCACGCTCAGGTGTTTCTGTTCTTCAGAGTTCTGCTGCTGCGTATGTCTCCTCAACATCTCACCTCACTGTGGCCCACCATGATCACTGAGCTGGTACACACACACACACACACACACACACCATTGTACATTTCATTTAAATGTTTTATCAAAAATGTGTTTTCCTTTTCCTCTCAGGTTCAGGTATTTTTACTGATGGAGCAGGAGCTCACTGCAGATGAGGACATCACCAGGTCCACACACACACACACACACACACACACACACACACACACACACACACCTCTGCATACACTAAACTGCTGTAGGTTTCAGACACGAGTGTGAGGATGGTGAGTGTCTCGGCGTTCCGACGCTGCACTGCCGTCCTAATGCCAGAACATGAACACTTGTGTTGTATCTTCTGAATATTTTATTTGTTTTCTTGTGCACTTTGCAGGATGTCGGGTCCCTCGGTTGCAGGACTGGAGACGACGTACTCGGGAGGAAACGGATTTTCAACGTCCTACAACAGCCAGCGCTGGCTCAACCTCTACCTGTCCGCCTGCAAACTGCTGGATCTGGCGCTCACTCTGCCCTCGGAGAGTCTCCCGCAGTTCCAGATGTGAGTGTTTACCTCTCTACAGGACGATATCTGTAGACAGACCTGTCTAAATGCTGAGCGGGAGATTTGTCTGTGTCTGAAATCTTGCACTATGCACTGTCTCAGTGTCTGTCGAGGACCTGGATGGTTGCAGGGCAATTTAATGTTTTAAACAGTAAACCACAAAGAACATAAAGCTTATTTACTCACTTCTAAGGATAGTCTAAGGGCACCTGTTCAGCACCGGAGTATTCCTTTAACCCTGAGGGTTGGGTGTGTCTGTGCTGCAGGTATCGCTGGGCGTTCATCCCCGAGTCCTCGGACGATTCCGGTCTGGAGGTGCGCAGACAGGGGACGCACCAGAGAGAGTTTAAACCCTACGTCGTGCGACTGGCAAAGCTGCTGAGGAAAAGAGCAAAGGTACAGAGAGAGCAAAGCATCACACAGTCCAGTGGAGAAATATCTACAAACCCCAAACATATAAAGTACAACAAAACTGGGTTCTCTTTATCTAAACTGGGTTCTCTTTATCTACTTTTAGGACTTGTGTGAAAGTCTGATGATGTTTTCGGTCATATTTATGCAGAAATATAGAAAATTCTAAAGGGTTCACAAACTTTCAAGCACCACTGTATGTACACTCACACAGAGTCCGTATTTACAGTAGATGGACCAGTCAGGTTTTGTGATTGGCCAGTTATAAGCGTATCAAGCTGATTGGCAGCCATGTTGTCCTGCAGGTTCATGGCTCTTAGTGTAAGGTCAAGAATTTTGTCTCGACACCAAATGGGTTATGATTTATGGGAAACAAAATGAGACGTGCTGCTCTTCAGCTCATCCTGCTTGCCGGAGTATCTGAGCAGTGTCGTGTCTTTGTGACTTGTCGTTTGGTTTGCAGTTCTTGTTTGTTTTTTGGGTAGAATAATAAAAAAACGCTCCTTACAGAGTGTCCTCCGTGCTCGGAACCCTAGTGAAGGTCAGTTACACATCACTACAGCCTGATACTGGGTGTAACCCTCTGTCCTGTGTTTATCAGAAAAGTGCAGAAGACGACGTCTCGGGTCGGACATTAGCGTGGGAGCCTGGACGCTTGACTCTGACCCTGTTTGGGATCCGCAGCATCGAGCAGCTCCTGCCCTTCTTCACCGTGCTCAGTCAGGTGTTCAGCAGAAAATCAGGCATCAGGTCCGCATCATTCCACAGCAACACCCCGCCCAGCGACGCTCCCGACGCTCCCGATGTTGTGAAAAACAGCAAACATGAGAGCCAGAAAATGTTCTGGAGCCGAGCCAGACATGACATTGAGGAGATGGTGGAGAAAGACTTCCTGGAAGGACTCATAAAAACATGACTGAACCCCAAACACGTCCCTGTAAATAATGGCTGAACTGTGGGAAACACTAACACCTCAACTTTTAGACTAAATCAAAAAGGAATTGAGTATTAAACAAGAAAAGTTTGTATACGTTTTTTTTCTTTTGCTATTTATAATTGTTTTTTTTCCAAAGCCTTCATTATTTAATTTAAAGTCTTTTATCTGTAGAGGGTGGCCATGATCGCACTCATTACTTTCAACCCTCTGAATAACGTCAAGATTCTTTGTCATTCCATGTTGTAGTAAAAATAGAGGTATATCCTAAAAAACATTGAAATAAAAAACAGCTAAAATAAGTTAAAAAATCCCGGCTCGTGGTAAAGCTCAGGCTAAATCAGGACGATTTAATAAACTGGACATGCACTAATGATTTATTTCACTTTTCCACACATCTGTAGATCATCTTTAACCCAGGGCTGTGTCTCAAATCACACACGTCTGGACCAGACAGTATTGTAAGACGGTTTTGGGCTGTACAAACAAATTAAGTTGACTATAAATTGCCTGATGGGCTTCAGACAGAACCGCACCCGGCACTGAGCTGTACATGAACGTTAAACCACACGAAGCCTGTTAGCGAACACTGTTGGGTAAATTAACATCGGCTCTGTTGTTCACGTCATTCATTTTAACGTCAACATTTCAGCGTCATGTCCTACACTTATCTTCTACGTTAGTGATCTACATCTCGCATACCTTTAGTCAGATATTGTAATTTGAGACACAGCTGATGAAATGCGATGCTGCCTGCATGGCCTTCAGACTGAGCAACGCTGCCCTTAAACCCTACTGACCTGCTGAAATAAACCACAAGTTTAATTATTTATGTGCTGGATTTATCGTCTTTTTTGCCTTCAGAAAAAAACTGCACCATTTTTCAGATTAAAATCGAGGCTGTGTCCCAAATACCAAGTGCTCTTACCAGCATGAAAGGGACAGTATTCTGTCCTAAAGTGTTCCGTCTCAGTATTGTGAGTGGACACGGACACTCCACTCAGCCTGATCACTCCACGCATATCAGACACTTCACGCAAACCAGACATTTCACTCAGATTGGACATTCCGAGTAGATGTTAAATTAAATTTTGTCAGACTCTGTAAACATCTGGAAAAGGTTTCTGGTCTGAGGAGATTAGAATTGAACGTTTTGGCCTTGACACAGTGTACCATGTTTGGCATAAACCCAACATTGCTCATCACCCCAAGAATACTCTCCCTGCTGTGAAGCATGGTGGTGGTAGCATCATGTTCAGAGTTCCTCTTTCTTGTTTCTGACTAATCCCTTCTTTACTTACACACTGACTTTTAGTGAACGGCCTCCTCTAGACATTACATTACATTTAGCACATGCTCTTATCCAGAGCAACGTACGATGAGTGCAGAAGTCAGGTACACAAAGTGCTGAACTTCTAGACAAGAAAGTTCTAGTGACAAGTGACAAGAATATTTAGTGTAATATCCTGTTGAAGTACCAACAATCAGGAAACAGCCAAGGATACAAACCAACCATATCAAGTACAACTAAATGGAGAACGCGAACAGCTAACCCCAGGCTAGATCATACACAGCCTGGGTTGGTCTCAACCAAAACGCAGTGACACAGTGGGCAGGGAAGCAGGGGAGAGGTGGAGCCTGAAGAGGTGGGTCTTCAGTCTGTGCTTGAAGAAGGTGGTCCGGGAGTCAGCAGTTCTGACCTCAATGGGAAGGTCATTCCACCAGCGAACGGGGAACCAGGACAGGCCGCAGTCTTGAGGGGGCAGGGCAAGAGCGGAGAGGAGGGATCTGGCTGGCATGTAGGGGTGGATCAGACTCTGGAGGTATGCTGGCCCTAACCCCTTGACAGCCTGGTAAGCTAGCACCAAGCTGATACAGTCATGAATGTGCCGTATTTTTCACATTTTGTCATGGATTTATTGTTGCTCCATTTCAGTTTCAGATTGCCAAACTATAAAATATGGAAAGTTCAAAGGGGGTGAATACTTGTGGACAGAAAGAAATTGCTTGGTGCTTACCATAATCAAGGTCCAGAACCTCAAAATGTCCAAGATACAACAATTTGAGTCCTTCAAAATTTCCTTCCACTTTAGTGTGCATTATTACAGGAAGTTTGTTTCACTGTGTAACTTGGGAAATCTCTCTCTCTCTCTCTCTCTCTG
>JAODJS010022995.1:0-11759 GCA_027576325.1 Sciades assimilis | reverse complement strand
GAAACCCACACGGACACGGGGAAAACATGCAAACTCCTCACAGAAGGGCCCTGGCCGGTCATGGGGCTCGAATCCGGACCTTCTTGCTGTGAAGCGACAGCGCTAACCACTACACCACCGTGCCGCCTGATGGAAAGTTATATATTTTTTATAAGTTTCTTCTATTTCTTTTCCATATGGGCAGAGCTGCCTGGGGAGCAGGTACCTTGCTCAAGGGCACTTCAACTATTCCTGCTGGTCCAGGGAATCAAACCAACAACCTTTTGGTCCAAAAGCTCCTTCTCTAACCATTAGGTCATGTAGATTTGAAACTGGGATTCAGCTTAATTTTTTTTGTGTGTTTTAAACGTTATTAAATATTAAGTGTTTATAAATGATTAAAGCTACCTAATATTGAAAATATCAAATATAATATCAAAATCATGGACGACTATGAGAGTTTAGGACAACCATAAAACTGACAGTGACATTTTATTTCTTTTGAATAATTTCACAGGAAACGTGGGTTTGGCTTGAGCGCGTCTTTAAAATATTTATCCGCTGATGGAAAGTGCGACGAAATGCATATTTTCCCCAGTTATTACCCGCATTGTGACGTCATCTCTAAGTCCGGCCTGCTTCCCCCCCAGCTGCTTCTGATTGGCTGATGCGGCATTTTAGGAATGTAGAGAGACGGGTTAAATAGGCTTTGCTCCGGACTGCAGTCTGTAGTAAAGGCTCACATCTGAACTTCGTAAGGGACCTGCAGTATGAATGAATAGCCTACAGAGCCGACTGGACAAAGTTTGAAGGAAATACTTAGTAACTTTGTATTTAAATCATCCTGTTGGATTTTAGGCTTACGGAGTTCGAGACTCAGAAACAAAAGGATTTAAAAAGCAGAGCACTTTTTTATTCACTTTATTATTATTATATATTATTATTTTTTTAGGGATATCTGTTCTTCAGTTCTTCAGGTGAGTTATCCAAAGTTAAATATAGTACAGTACAATATAGCTATGAGTGGAACTAAAATAAATAAATGAAAAAAAAAGCACTGATCATAGTCTATAGTGTGTCAAAGAATATAAAAGAAATGGTTTTAAATAGTGAATCTATAAGTATATTTCTTGTTTGCTCTCAGTACAGTTGTGCTGAGGTCTGATCATGATGCTGACCACGTTGTGTTTACTGTTGATGCTGTGGAGTTCACAAGGCAGCGGAATAGCAGGTGAGAACTCAAACATCCATTTCTTTATATTATATTATATTATATTATATTATATTATATTATATTATATTATATTATATTATATTAGCCTTAACTCCTTGCTGAAATGTAAGGATCTGGTAACGGAGCTGTCCAAGCATCTCACGAGTAGCCTGCAGATCACTACAGATCACTGAGATCACTAAAGATTACTACAGATCACTGAGATCACTACAGATCACCGAGATCACGACAGATCACTGAGCATGTTTCTCTTTGTGCTTTCAGAGAGCCGAGAAGACAACAGTGCATATGATTTATTTGAACTCATAAAGGTACATAAAAAACACCATGGGGTGAGCCTAGTAAAGGGACCTGACCCTTACAGCCCTGCCTACAAAATCCTCAACCCCAACCTGATCCCTCTCATGCCTGAGAGCTTCTTCAGGGATCTCGTTTACTCCATCCAAGAGGAAAAAGGCTTCCTATTCGTGGCCAACATCAAGCAAGCTAAGAAGACCAGGGGCAGCATATTCTCCATAGAGAGGAGAGATGGCTCTGGTTCTGTTTTTGAGCTTGTCTCAAATGGGATTGCCAATACTTTAGATCTGATTTATGCCACGGCAAGCGGGCACCATGAGGTCTCAATTGAAGATGCACAGCTGGCCACCGGCAGCTGGATGAACATCACCCTGTTCGTGCAGGAGGACCGTGCACAGCTCTATATCGGTTGTGAAGAGATAAACACAAGAGAACTAGATGTGCCGATCCACCAGATTCTGACACCGGATGTGGCTGAAGTCTCTTTCCTTAGGATTGGAAAAGGAGCAGTGAAAAACAGATTTATGGTAGGTCTTTCTGAACTTGTATTCCTCTAATAAGGCACCCAGTAGTGCTTGGTTATCTTGGGTTATTCATTTTCCTCAGGGTAGAGAATTTTACTCCTCAAATTTGTTCAGATTCTGGCATTTTCCCAGTCGAAAATGTTTTCACTGTCTGTAGAAACAAACTATCTGCAAGCATACAGACATCACCTATAAACCTGTCTAGATAAATTGTCAACCATCGAATATATACAACCACTCCACTCATGGAGAGTATGTTCATTATATTCTATGCTGATTAAATATACTGTGTACTTTATATATCAGAAATGGGAGAACATATCTAGTTCAGTGGGATAGTTTATTGTGAGCTGATATTACATTTTTATTGCATGTCATCAACTTGATTAAATCAATATTTAATCTATTGAAATCCCAATCCACTTTTTTTTGGGGGGGGGGGGGTATATTCCCGATTGTCCAAATTGTTTGAGCTGGGTGAAAGTAAAAAATGTGGACTGCCTGGAGGGCCCTGCTTCCCAGGTTGACTGAAAGCACTGTTTTAACGGCTCCCTTTCTGACCGCACTATTAAATAATTGCAAGTAACACAGGAACCTGCACTTTTTTTTCCTCTCACAAGCTCACTATTTGTAAATGTTCTCTGCAGGGAGTGCTCCAGAATGCACGCTTTGTATTTAGAACCACTTTGGAGACAATCCTTCGCAACATAGGATGTGAGCGCTGTAAGTAATTACTCTAATCACGAAAACCCCACATAGTTTTGAAATGAATCATCTTTGGTTCAAAGCAAGAGTAAGCAGTGCCAACATCAGTGTTTGTTCTCTGGACAGCCTCCTTCATCATTGACGTCGTGACCCTTGACAACCCAGTGAATGGCTCCAGTCCAGCTTTACGCACAGATTACACTGGACGCAAGACCAAAGGTAGGCTTTTTCCCATTCTTTCATTCTTCATACTCTGCAATCTTTGCTGGCCTGTCGAGTTTCAGAACAAACGTTTTTCCAATGTCTTTCTGATTCAGATCTCCAGGACATCTGTGGCTTCTCTTGTGAAGACTTGGCCGGCATGTTTAAGGAGCTCAAGGGACTTGGTGTGGTTGTTAAGCAACTGTCAAACCAGCTCCACCAAGTGGTGAGTATTAGAAACAGCTGTTCTTAGCATGTGCTGTGTCTCTCTCTCTCTCTCTCTCTCTCTCTCTCTCTCTCTCTCTCCACCTCTCTATTCAACTGCTGAGCTACGTGAGCCACATTTACATCCTTCTCTGTGCCATACCTTAACCTCGTACAAATAAAAATGATCTCTCGTTATTCCTTCTGCCATTCTTATGCTTCACTCAGTACTTGCCATCCTCAATGCAGTAGATCAGCTAAAACATAATGTTCAATTTGTGCACTTCCAGACTGCAGAAAATAATCTAATAAAGACCAGAATTAATAACTCCATTGGGAGGTGCCTTCATAATGGTGTTGTCTACAAAGACAAGGAAGAGTGGACGGTGGACAGCTGCACCCACTGCACTTGTCAGGTAAGCCTGCAGCTGGATCTGAATGATGTTTTAGCAGATGTTCCAATCAAACAGATTGCTATTGGCTATCAGTTCGAATAGTTAAAAGCTAGCATTGTTTTGATGCTTCCATTTAATTCCCCCCATCTTTCTAATATATTCCACGAGTTTCAGTAAGCTGGCCAGTTCTGACAGACAGAAGACAAGGGTTAAAATGAGGTGTAAATGGATGCTTGTGGCTGTGTGAACTTGGCAGTCATTTCAGTGCCCACAAAGCACCAGCACATTAGTCAATCTTGTCTGTGATTAGAAGCGAGTGCTTGAATATTGATTTATTTTCTTGGTAAGCATTTCAACCATATTAGGCTGCAGAGCTTCACTACAAAACTGAGTGGAGATCATCTGACTTGATTGTGCTGTTTTGCAAGCAGGGAGATGGTTGAACAATGAAAAAGTTTTTCACTCACAGTAATAAACCCTACATAATTGCTTAATTTGCTAAAAAAAAAAAATCACAACACAGAACTAAGTGGTACACTGCGTTACCTATTATAGAGCTCTTATGCACCATGTGAATATTCTGTTTATTCTTTGTAAAGCTTCATAATCTGGACTAAATGCAGTATTCTATACCACAGAACTCTGCCACTATTTGCCGGGAAACCTCCTGCCCTGTCATGCCTTGTGCTAATGCCATTGTGCCTGATGGTGAATGCTGCCCATATTGTGGACCTTGTAAGTTAAGCATTTTTAATGTTGTTAGCTCCATAATATGAATGCGTTTGTCTAAACTCTTTATTAATATTATTTAAAACAACTGGGATCTGTTCTAACCAACGCTCTTTCCCCTTCTCCCTCTTTAGTGAATACCACTGATGATGGCTGGTCTCCCTGGTCCGAGTGGACGCACTGCTCAGTGACCTGTGGCCGTGGCATCCAGCAGCGTGGGCGCTCATGTGATCGCATCAACAGCAACTGTACGGGTACTTCAGTGCAGACCAGAGACTGCTACCTGCAGGAATGTGACAAACGCTGTAAGTCATAATGCATGGGGGAACTTGCATCATTTAGGCCTAATCTGTACCTATTCACTATGGAGCAACCAATTATCCACACAATGTTTTTACATGAAAACATTTTTTTGTTCACAACATGCAAATTTTGATATAACAGAAAGCAAGGCTGATCCAGGTTCAAATTTTGTATTGCAGTCAAGCAAGATGGAGGCTGGAGCTACTGGTCTCCCTGGTCCTCATGTTCAGTGACCTGTGGCACGGGTGTCATCACTCGCATCCGCCTCTGTAACTCACCCACCCCACAAATGGGAGGCAAAGACTGTCAAGGAGAAGGCAGACAGACAGAACCATGCAAGATGTCCCATTGCCCAAGTAAGAGATTGTCATATCTTTATATAAAACAAGTATTTGAAGTTACTGTTTGAACTGTACAACAGTGTAAAGTTTATCTACATATTTAAGGACACATAAATTGCTCTTGAAGACTGAAATTTTGTTTCCCCTCCCAATCTGTGGCTTAGTCAATGGAGGCTGGGGGCCATGGTCACTTTGGGACTCTTGCTCTGTCACTTGTAATGGTGGACTTCAGAACAGACATCGCCTTTGTAACAATCCTTTTCCCAAATATGGTGGAAAAGAGTGCATAGGTGATTCCAAAGATACCCGCAGGTGCAACTCTCAAGACTGCCCCATTGGTAAGCAAGACACTCGCTTTTAATAGTTTGTCTTCTATTCCGAAAATTGTCCCATTCCCAAAAACTTATTTTCATTATTTTTTTTTAAAGATGGCTGTCTGTCCAACCCTTGCTTTGCTGGTGCAAAGTGCACCAGCTTTCCTGATGGCTCCTGGAAGTGTGGGGGGTGTCCAGTTGGGTTTACTGGAGATGGAATCCACTGTGAAGACATTGATGAGGTATGAACATTGTGAAGAAAAATATAGTATGTATTATGTCATTTATAATACCATGGCTTACTGAGTGTAAACTTTGTGCAGTGCAAAATGGTTCCTGACACTTGCTTCACACTCAATGGAGTCCATCGTTGTGAGAACACAAGTCCGGGCTATAACTGCCTATCATGTCCTCCTCGCTACTCTGGGAATCAGCCGTTCGGCACAGGCAGTGAGCATGCAATGGCCAACAAACAGGTGTGAGATGTTTTGATGACAATGTCCTGCAGTGTTGTTCTTCAGACCTGTATGCTGTAGAGTCCATCAGTAGATCTGATTCAGTTTATGAACACCTGTATATTTTGCCAGAGTTTACTTAAGCCTTTGGAAATAGTGGTTCTGAAATGGGGCTTTGTGGATGGTGTCACTGCAGTCTCCCCCTCCTCACATTAGATAGTGGCCTGGGGCTTCTCTGATGATTATTAAAGCAAACTTGTTATGAGGGTACAGAATGACTGTGATTTGTGATTGCCTGGGAAGAATTTAATTTTAATAACATTGACTATTTTAAACACATGCCACTTTTAATAGCTGATATAGTTGAAAATTTACTAAATCAAGATACTTATCAGAAAGTTCAGAGATTTCTGTACAACCCCTAGTTTGATAAGTGCTGAATTAGGATAAGAAATACTGACAGTTCTCATCCTGCTCATTTATATGTAGAGAATAAAACTGTCATGTCATATCTCCTCTAGGTCTGTGAGCCAAGGAACCCATGTGAAGATGGCAGCCATAACTGTAACAGAAAGGCCAATTGTATTTATTTGGGCGTTTACTCTGACGTCATGTTTCGCTGCGAATGCAAGCCAGGCTATGCTGGTAATGGTTATATATGTGGAGAGGACACTGACCTGGATGGCTGGCCCAATGCTAATCTACACTGTGTTGAGAATGCCACCTACCACTGCAAGAAGGTAACAGTCTTCTTGATTGTATGCTTAGAAACCATTTCGCCTTGAGGTTGCAACCCCTTAATCCAAACTCTTATCTTTTAGGACAACTGCCCTGACCTTCCCAACTCTGGGCAAGAGGACTATGACAAAGATGGAACTGGGGATGCTTGTGATCATGATGACGACAATGATGGGATCCCTGATGAGAGGGTGAGTTGAAGACACTTTTTCCACTCCTATGCAATGCTTGTTTATGCAAAGTACAGCAGGAAAGAAAGAAGAGGCTTGGAGGCATGAATTAGTCTACCAGCAATAACAATAACAGGCATAATGTCAGTGCTCTAAAACCCTTTGGTTTTATATGTATGATTTAAAGTTCTATTTAGGGGAAAAATGAACTGGACAAATAAATAGCACATCCCTCAGAGCCAAATCTTAAATTCCAGCACAGATGAATTTTGAATCCTGCAGTCTGTGGTATACAGCACTCGGCATTGGTGTAGTGTTCATGTTAACGGGGGAGAAATGGGCCCCAGATGTTTAAATGGTTGCTTTACTACTGTACATCTCTTTGACATGCACAGAATGTTTCAGTGTTAAACGTGTTTCTGTCTGAAACAGGACAACTGCCAATTTGTCTTCAATCCAAGACAATTTGACCAAGACCAAGATGAAGTTGGTGACCGCTGTGATAACTGCCCGTATAACAGCAATACAGACCAGATTGACACGGACAAAAATGGAGAAGGCGATGCTTGTGCAATTGATATCGATGGTGATGGTAAGAGTCAAGCTTAACAAATACGTAACAGGAAACAGTCCAAAGATACCCTTGCTAATGAAACAATTCATTGCTCAGGTATTCTGAATGAAAACGACAACTGCCCATACGTGTACAATGTTGACCAGAGAGACACTGACCAAGATGGAGTTGGGGACCACTGTGACAACTGTCCTTTGGAGCACAACCCTGATCAGGTAACTCACTCTCTATTCCTGACCTATTTTGTCAGTGACATTTTGTTCCACATTGGAATGCAGGGCAACACAAAATGTTCAAACCGTAAAAGCACTGCTTTGCATGCACCAGACCAGAGTTGTACTTGTATAACCCATATTTGAGCATGTCTAAATAGACAGAACTGAACAAAGATATAATCTAGAATAGAAGTCAAACAAGCAGAATTTTTTATTGTGGTATTCTATCATGAGCCATGAATGCGCCTCTATCCATGTAGGACTGAAGACAGAATGACATTTCATGAAAATAACCACTGAATTACTGAGGCATTACAAAACCAATTAACAGCCCTTCACAATGACGGTCTGCACAACAGCTTCATTCATTATTTTCCTCCTACAGATTGACTCTGATTCAGATAATGTGGGTGACAAATGTGACAGCAATCAGGACATTGACGACGATGGTCACCAGAATAATCTGGACAACTGCCCATACATCTCCAATGCCAACCAGGTTGATCATGACAAGGATGGCAAGGGTGATGCATGTGACCACGATGATGACAATGATGGTGTGCCTGATGAGAGAGACAACTGTAGACTGGCCTTTAATCCAGATCAGTTAGACTCTGATGGTAAATACAATTCCAATCACATCAAAATTTATGACTTGGTTTTTGGATTAGTTTTTGTTTGTTGACATGAATATTGCAATTTTTTCCTAGGTAATGGACGTGGTGATGCTTGCAAGGATGACTTTGACCAAGACAATATCCCTGATATTCTGGATGTTTGTCCAGAGAACTTTGCCATCAGTGAAACAGATTTCACTAGGTTCCAGATGGTTCCTCTAGACCCTAAAGGAACTTCACAAATTGACCCTAACTGGGTGGTCCGCCATAAGGGTAAAGAGCTTCTTCAGACAGTCAACTGTGACCCTGGCATTGCTGTTGGTAAGCGCCTGAAATATTCAACTGAATATAGTAAACCATCAATGAGGGCATAATTTAACCATCGCTTTCTTCTGTTTTCTCTCAGGATATGACGAGTTTAATGCAGTGGACTTTAGTGGAACCTTCTTCATCAATACCGACAGAGATGATGATTATGCTGGCTTTGTATTTGGCTATCAGTCCAGCTCCCGCTTCTATGTGGTGATGTGGAAACAGATCACACAGACCTACTGGTCTGAAATACCCACCAAAGCTCTGGGCTACTCTGGATTGTCCATCAAAGTGGTCAATTCCACCACAGGTCCAGGAGAACACCTTAGGAATGCTTTGTGGCATACAGGAGATACAGTAGGACAGGTAAATAGCATTCATCCCTGAAAAATGCTAGGTAAGATCTTTTATTGAGGATTGCAATAATTACAAATCATTTGGATCATCTTAAATTTCAGGTGCGCACTTTGTGGCATGACCCCAAGAAGATTGGCTGGAAGGATTTCACTGCCTACAGATGGCACCTGGTCCATAGACCCAGTAGTGGACTTATCAGGTTAGTGTCCATCTTAAAACATTTCCTTTTATGACAAACAGAAAACCCACAGCTCACATACACTCATCATTCTGTTCTTTTTTCTGTTTGTTTTTCCCCTCAGAGTCGTCATGTATGAAGGCAAGAAAATTATGGCAGATTCTGGAAATATATATGATAAGACATATGCTGGTGGAAGACTTGGCCTCTTTGTCTTCTCTCAGGAGATGGTTTACTTCTCAGACCTCAAATATGAATGTAGAGGTAATTTACATGATTCATTTTTTTTTCCAGAAATTACATTAAAATATGAGTATACTTCAGATGCAAGCACGTGAAAGATTGGTGTACTAATATTTGTTTTGGCTGTCCTTTTCTTTCAGATGTCTAAAGAGGATGACTTTTTAAGAATGTGTCATCACGTTTTTTTAAATTTTATTTTATCAACCAAGACATATAAATGTGTGTGAGACAAGGCCTAAGGAACTCTGTTATGGTGGGACCAAGGCAACAAAAGGAAAGTTACAAGATCATTTGAGCTTTTGGATTGACACCAGCTAGATGACGATCATATACCTGCAGGTAAATCGTCATCTCTGTATGGAACAAGGAAACAAGACCTTTAAGACTTCTCCATTTCTAAACTGATATCCTGTTAGTGAGGACCAAAAAAAGAAGAGTTATTGTTGATAACTTAAATGGACGTATCTGCTGTGGACTATGATCCTGAGAGAAAGAAACCTATCATAATATGAAGTAAAGTCACAGTTCGATGTCCTTCTAGTTCTTAACAGAAATGGACTGTCTCTTACTTCAAGCAAATGCGTGTTTTCTATATGAATGTTTATCAGAAAAACCCCACTTGATGGATGTGTGCTAACTGAGAAGCCACTTGCCCTTTTCTGGAGGCATTAAATACATACTGATGTTCTCAGGGTTAAAGGGACCTTTATCATCAATGTTTCAAAACTTAAAAAAATTATTGCCTGTTACTATGTAACAGGAAAATAGACATTTCAGTTCATTATTATTGTCACCCTGTGTGTGTGTACAAACATCTAGATATATTTCAGAAAACATTGAGAACAAACTGGATCTTTGTAGTAGAATTTATTTTAAATAATAATAATAATAATAATAATAATAATAATGGATTTTTAAAAAAAATCCAAAATCCAAACCATTTTATAGTTTTTAGTCATGCTTATACTATGCTCTGCATTCTAAACAGCAAGGAAAGATATACAAATAATACCTCATACTATAATATAATTCAGTTACATTTTTATTTAGTTAGCAAGTGTAATACAACCATATGTTTTTCAAAATGTATATAATACAAAATATTTTGCTGAATAAAATACCCCAACAGGGCATAAATGATTTTTTTTTTAAATGTTGTGCTTGGTGAATGATGCCTTTTTAAATAAGTTATTATTGATGTTTGATGTATTTGAAGATGTAGTTTCATGTTTGTAGATATGTGCTATTTAAATAATTTATCAGGAAGTATGACGTTTTTTGGAAGTGTTCTGTATGTATAAACAGTTTGCACAGTGATGTGAGGATTTTTTTAATTGTCTGTTGTTGCTGTTGTTTGTTGTTGTCGTTGTTGTTTGACTCCACCCACTTTCATTGAGGATTGCCTTGTACTATGAGGATTGTCTTATATTTTTATATTTAAAATTTCTCTCACAGAAATGCCGCCATTACTCGGATATCACTTTTAAAAGAACAAACAAACAATAAACAGTTCAAGATTAAACTATTGTCTGAGTTTTTAAGTTATGTATTAAATTAGTCAATATAGGAACCAAAAATAATTCTATTATTAGCACTGCATGCAGCTAAGAAAATAATTTTTGTATCATTTTGGTATCTCCTCAATGTATGTTTCTAAGTGCATGTTCTAAATCCAGATTCAAACGTAAACTTTGTGATTACTGCTGTTTTAACAGCTACACTCTGTTCGCATCAAACATTCCCACAGTGCACAGCAATTTATAATCTATTTAACCCATAAATCTCCCTAAATTGGATGACTGTCTGGTTATTTTTATCTGATCTCTCTCACCAATAAAGTGTTTCTGCTCACAGAGCTGGTGCTCACTGGATGTTTTTTGTTTTTCCACACCATTCTGCATAAACTATAGTGATTACTGTGTGTGAAAACCCCAGGAGATCATCAGTTTCTGAAATACTCAAACCAGTCCACCTGACACTAAGACCCATACCATGGTCAAAGTCACTGAAATCATATTTTTTCCCACATTCTGATGTTTGAAATGAGCACAAACTGAAGCTCTTGACCAGGATATGCATAGTTTTATGTACTGCACTATATGATTGGTTAGTTGCATGAATGATGAGCACAGGTGTTCCAATGATCATGACAAGTGAGTGTAGATTATTACATTACAAGCATTTAGCAGACACTCTTATACAGAGCAACGTACAACAGTGTGGACAGCCTGGGGAGCAGCTGGGAGTTAGGTGCCTTGCTCAAGAGCACTTCAGCCATTCCTCCTGGTCCAGGGAATTGAACCAGTAACCTTCTGGTCCCAAAACTGCTTCTCTAACCTTTAGGCCATGGCTTCCCTACTATCATTAGATAACCATGATGTGTTGTAATAAGCAAATTAATATATACCTTGTAATTTGCCTATCGCAGGGCTACACAGAGGCCCCGTCCACACGAGTATGTTTTTGATGATTCCGCATAAAAACTTTATCATTTCGGCCTCGCGTCCAGACGAGTCCGTTTTTCTCGAGGTGCGAAAACCGTATTTTTTGAAAACGCATCCCAGAGTGGCCCGCCTCTCTAACCTTTAACCTCAGGCGCCGCCGCTGGACGAGTCATAACAATAACAACGGCGGACTACAGGCTTGTGCTCGTACTGCAGAAACAACTCAGTCT
>JAODJS010022262.1:0-16566 GCA_027576325.1 Sciades assimilis | reverse complement strand
TCCGTAGCGTCCTGCGGTGCAGAATCTTTCGGCGTGGAGTCTTCGATGGGTCACGAAGTCTTCACAACGAGCTTTGTTTAAGCTCAAGGGTCCGGAACAAACATCTAACAGTGAGAAGCTGTGCTCGTCTGTAGATTATAAAAAAAAACAGTCTTCCTAGCAGCGTTGCCTTGCAAAGAAATAAAATTTACAGCTGTGTATAGATGAACTAAGTGTTATATTGTCTGTATTCGGCCTAAATACCAGACAAAAGCCTTTGTTCAAAGTTCTGCACAAGTTCCCCTCTATGTCCGACTTTCAACGAAGCCAGATCTGAAGAGAGTGTTCCAAGATGTAGGTGTGATTTATATAGAGAGTGGCACAGCGCCCCTAGAGGAAGGTCTGATGACTGAAACAGGGACTTGGGCCAGCCCCTTGGGGGGCGGAGGAGAAGTCTGAGATAGAGCTTTCATCATGATTGATGTCGTCAACATCAAAGATCATCATTTTGAGTCACGAGTTTTCAGATGGGAAGTGGCGGGATAGCCTACAATTCAATGATCTTCTGCGACATGACTTTCATTTCCAGTTTGGAGGGGTAGCTTGCCTCTTTCCCCATGGGACTAGCACGCAGGATTGCAACCATGCTCGTGATTGTGTTCCTTACAAGTCTGCAACAAAGCTCCTTTGACATCTTGTAGCCCTTTTCCTTTCCGTTGCGAAGCAATGCAAAATACTGACTACGCACGAAATCTAACTCTGAGTTGGTGTACACCACATACTCTGGAGGGTCTGGCATCTTCATCGTTTTCTCAGCAGATATGGGGGTGGAGGTTTGAGGCAGGCATGGTGGCACAGAACTAGTTGAGGTCATAATCCTGTTTCCACTGCAAGTGCTTGCATCTTGGTCCATGGTATTTTCAGACTATTAGGATTATGTAAGATGTAAACAAAATGCATTAGGACAATTACAAATATGGGACAATTTAATGTTAATAATTATTACTTATTATACATACACGCACATATATATTAGTAGGTAGATAGATAGATATACAGATAGATAGATCTGCTGTAGTTTACATTTTCATTCATGATTTCCCAAAGTTTCTTCCTTCTAAGAAAATTTTCAGGACCAGGAAAAAGATCCTTCAGGTCCTCCCGGCTAAGGCCTTTCAAAGTCTCTTCATCAACACTGGCAGCTGTATATGACAAATAAATATTTTTAGGTAAAGCAAAGCCAAGTTACAGTACCAAGCAACATAAAGAAGGGGTCATTTGTCTGTCCCTCAGAGCTGAGAGCTCCAACACGTTTATAAACGGTTTATCTAGTTGCCTGTGCTATGAAGCCTCCTTTATGTGTCAGTGTAATTAATGTAAAGTCAGTGAATATAATCATCAGCCACTCACAGAGATGTCCCTCCCAAATAAAATCAATATTAAACTCTGGACTTAAAATATTCAGCTACTTTTATGCACCATCTTCAGTGTTGGTGATATTTTGAATCTGTATTGACTAATTTAATTCATTTCAATTATTAAACAGCACATGTGGGCTCCAACTGTGGCTGCTAGTTAAACAAAAAAAAAAAACACACACAGATGATGAATTGCAAAATTACTTATTTGGTTACATAAAATATAAAACATTATTAGTGACTTACCCTCCAATAACAACCGAGTGGCATCATCAAAAACATCCATTTTGGACTCATCTGCTCTCAGGACAAGTACCAGGCGGTAGGCTATAGCAAAACCACATAGCCAGAACTCGTTAGCAGGAAAAAGTGCATATGCATGCACATACGTGAACATAAGTGCCAACACTCCCATATATATATATATATATATATTTTTTTTTTTTTGATTATCTAATAAGTGTGGCAACTACACACTATAGGTGAGTGATGTGTGGATATTTTCCAAAAAAAAACCACTTGCAATAATTACAATGACTAAAAGAATAATTGCAGTGAAAGTTAGGAAATAGATGTGAGTGTCTCATGACAAAAAGATCATGCAAACCAAGTTTTTACTTGTGATTTCTGACAATACAGCAAGTACAGCAAGACGCAGCCAGCAAGACACAAAGTACACTCTTCTAAATAGAAAAGACTGAACTGGAATCTCCTTGAATATGTGTGTTTGTATATTAAATTTAGTGTAGTGTTTTAGGTCAGTGTATTTCCAATTATTTATGTTAACAAGTGTATGAACAAAGGCGTGTGTGGACTAAAAAAGGAAAAAAAGGTACAGGGAAATTCCTATTAGAAACTCTACATCATTGCACAGACACATAGACAGGTATATACGTACTACACAGACAGCTCGAGTCATGATGGAAAATTCCAGAATCACCATTTGAAAGTCAAATTGGTTTCTAGACTTCGTTCTAACAATCCATTCGGTGTGCCCCCTCTCTCTGCCATGGTTGCTGTGGATTTTAGCTGTCACATACACACGTTTGCTCACAAATTATACTGTTTGTGGATGCTTGGAACATGCTGAATAAAGTTGGTTGTTCTAATCTGAAATAGATGCCCGCGGGCTTTGCTAATGCTAAGATGGCCGCCAAACGACAAGACTTTGAGAGTACTGCTAGCTGCTACTCCCTTTGTAGTCAGCTCGAAAAACATGTGTTTTGAGTGCTAGCTATCACCAAAATACACCACAGCAATGAAAATCACATGCATCTAATTTAAAAAACTGTACCCTCTCTTGAACAACGTACCCACTTTTGGTGAATGGCGCGAATGTTTTTGGGTGGGGTTTCATCCAGCAAATAACCCTTTTTGCAAAGCTCGAAGTTGGCAGACACGCATGCATGAGCAAACACCAGTTAGCTTGCTAAGCAAGTAACCGGTCCGGTGGAAAACAATTGAAAAACAGTAACAGTCATAGCAAACCCCTCTATAAAACATGATTTTAGCAAGTACATTAAAAAAACAGTTAAGCTTCCTTACCTTGCTTGAGCCGCTGTTCCTTCCCAAAAATGTGTCGTGCCACTTTCGGTTACTCAACCTGTAACATTTATAACAGGCACCTTGACAGGCACCTGTCAAGTGTGAGCTTGGGGTCCTGATTGAGATGTAATTAGGTTCGCTGCACCAAGCAGTCAGGGGGATCTTAGCAATAAATGAGCATCAGCCACAGGCCCACAGCTCCACAAGTACCTGTTTTTATTATTATTACACAAACACGACATGGTGTCAGAATAATGGACGTAGCCGGAGTACCCTCGCCCAAGATCAACTGGGACGCGCCTGATCTTCCCGGGGAGTGGAAGAAGTTTAAACAGCATGTGGAGCTGATGTTTTTGGGACCGCTCCGGAGCAAAAGCCAGGTTGAGAAATGTAGCTACCTGCTACTCTGGGCGGGAGAAAAAGGTAGAGCGATTTACAATTCTTGGACGTTGACTGCAGAAGCCGCAAAACAGCTTAAAACATACTATGATGAATTTGAGAAGTATGTATTGCCGAAGAAAAACACAATCTTTGCTAGACACAAGTTTAATGAAAAAGTGCAAGGGGACAACGAAAGTCTAGAGCAGTTCATCATGGAACTAAAGCTGCTAGTCAAAGACTGTGCATATGCAAATGAAGATGAAATGGTCAGAGACCGAATCGTATTTGGCGTACAGTCTGCCAAAGTCAGAGAAAAGCTGTTAAATGAGGGATCAGATTTAACATTACAGAAAGCTACGGACATCGCCAGGTCCCATGAATTCGCCCAGGCACAAACTCGCGCCATCGAAGCTAACGTTAGCAACATGGCGATCGCGCATGATCAGGTCGTACACTCTGTGCATAGGCAGCAGCAGGCATCCTCGAGGAGACGTCCCAGGCTAGAAGCAACCGACCGCGAAAGACCAAGTGAGAGCAGCAGAGATTACGGCAGGAATTGTGGATACTGTGGAGGGAAAGCACACAGAGACATAGAGCAGTGCCCTGCCAGAGGGAAGCAATGCGCCAGATGTGGGAAAATAAACCACTTTGCAAGAGTGTGTAAGTCTACGAGAGGGAAAACAGTACATGCAGTGAATGACTACGACGACGAGGGTGAGTCAGACGAACTGTATGTAGACGCCGTCACGAAAAGTGGGCATCCTCGTGAATCGGAACAAGCATTTGCAGACATAAACCTGGGGAAAAAGTGCACAGCTCTGAAATTTAAACTAGATACAGGGGCACAAGTCAATGTCATACCCCTGAATGTATTTGACCAGTTGAAATCTGAGTGCAGGCTGCACATACAGCCCACAATGCACACACTGACAGGTTATGGGGGACAGGTGCTTGCCGTTAAAGGCATGTGTAAAATTCGCTGTGCTTACAAGAAGAACAGCATGATGTTGGACTTTTATGTAGTGGACACTAGGGCACCGCCTGTCCTGGGTCTAAACGCCTGCCTAGATTTAGACCTAATTAAGCTAGTGTTATCCATTGCCGCACCACTCGACCAGAAGGCCATCAGGGAAGAGTTCGCAGATGTTTTCAAAGGCATTGGGCTCTTTCCTGGTGAATGCACAATTCACATCGATCCAGCCGCAACCCCCGTGGTATGCCCACCAAGAAGAGTTCCGTTGGCGCTGCGCAGCCGGCTAGAGGAGGAACTGCAACACATGGAGGACACTGGAATCATTGCCAAGGTGACTGAACCAACTGAATGGGTCAATTCACTTGTCGTGGTGGAGAAGCCACGTACAGGACAGCTCCGAGTCTGCCTTGATCCCAGAGACTTGAACAAAGCAATCAAGCGACCCCACTACCCTCTGCCAACATTAGAAGACATCACCCCAAAGCTAGGGGGTGCCAAGTACTTCAGTGTGTTAGATGCACGTTCGGGATACTGGGCAATCAAGCTCTCCACAGAGTCATCCAAACTGACCACGTTCAACACGCCATTCGGCCGTTACCGCTTCCTGCATTTACCCTTCGGACTCATCTCAGCCCAAGATGAATTCCAGCGGAAGATCGACGAGACATACCAGGGGCTCGAGGGCGTGGTGGCAATCATGGATGATGTCCTGGTATACGGTGCAACAAGGGAGGACCACGACAGAAACCTCCCCGCCATGCTGCAAAGATCATGCGAGAAGGGAGTTCACCTCAACCCGGAGAAAGCAATCATTGGTGCCACTGAAGTCAGCTACTTTGGCCACTGCCTCTCAGCTGAGGGCATCAAGCCAGACCCAGAAAAAATCACAGCCATCAAGATGATGAAACCACCGCGAAACCGGGCTGAACTAGAGTCAGTGCTGGGGATGGTCAATTACCTGGCAAAGTTTGCACCTGGACTATCCGAGGCCAACGCACCGATGTGCCAGCTACTGAAGCAGTCCAGCGAGTTCCTGTGGGACACACAACATGACGTGGCTTTCCAAAACATGAAGGACATCATCACCAGAGAACCAGGGCCAGTCCTCGCCTATTTCGACCCCAAAAAAGAGCTCACCATGCAAGTGGACGCTTCCAAATACGGTTTGGGTGCCGTGTTACTGCAAGATGGGAGACCTCTCAGCTATGCGTCCAAGTCACTCACAGACACTGAGGTGAATTACCCACAGATTGAGAAAGAAATGCATGCCATACTGTTCGGACTGAAACGCTTTCACCAATATGCATACGGCAGGCATGTCACTGTTGAATCTGACCACAAGCCACTGAAGTCGATCATGAAGAAGCCACTGTAAGCCGCACCCCCAAGGTTGCAGCAGATGATCCTCCAGCTACAAAAATACAGCTTCACCATCATCCACCGTCCTGGTAAGGATATACCTGTCGCTGACACCCTCTCAAGGAAATTGCTTACCTCTGATGACAACAACCTCAGTGAGGGGATGGATGCACAGGTACACACATTATGCAGCAGCCTACCGGTGAGTGAAAACTGACTGAAGGAGATCCAAGTTGAAACTGAGAAAGATGAACAGCTGACACTGCTGGAGAGAGTCATCCAAGAAGGCTGGCCTGATGAGAGACAGAGCTGCCCCCAGAGCATCAGAGAGTTCTGGAACCATCGTGATGAGCTATCAAAAATGAACGGAATTCTTTTCAAGGGAGAAAAAAACATCATTCCTGGCAGCCTTCGGAACAAGATGCTAGAAAAAATTCACACAGGTCACTTAGGCATGGAAAAATGCAAGCAACGGGCTCGTGATGTCATGTTCTGGCCCGGAATGTCCAGGGACATTGAGATGGTAGTAAAGATGTGCCAAACATGCCAAGAACACCAACCAGCAAACCAGAAAGAACCCATGCAGTCACACAGAATTCCAGATAGACCATGGCAGAACGTGGCAACAGACATCTTCGTATGGAATGGTGAGAATTACCTTGTAACCGTTGATTACTACAGCAGGTTTTTTGAGTTAGACAGACTGACCAGCACAACATCAGCAGCAGTGATCCACAAGCTAAAAGCAGCTTTTGCCAGGCATGGCATTCCAGAGACTTTAATTTCAGACAACGGCCCCCAGTACACATCAAAAGAGTTTGAATTCTTTGCTCAATCGTGGGAATTCCAGCACCTTACCTCCAGCCCACATTACCCCCAAAGCAATGGCCTTGCAGAAAAGACTGTGCAGACTGCAAAAGCACTGATGGAGAAAGCAAAAGCAGATCAGAGAGACCCCTACCTAAGCCTCCTCGAATACCGGAACACCCCGGTGGACAACTTCAAATCCCCATCACAACTGCTGATGAGTCGCAGGCTCCGATCAGTCTTACCAAACACCAACAGACAGCTGCAACCCGAAGTTGTCGACTACAGAGATGGGCAGGAGAAAAGACAGCAGAGACAGCAACACCAAAAAAGGTACTACGATCGATCATCCAAACCACTGTCCCAGCTACGCAGTGGAGAGCACATCAGGGTACAAGAACAGGGCCGCTGGAGGCCAGCCGTCGTCATACAGCACGCTGACACAGCGCGGTCATACCTCCTCCGCACCCCAGGTGGAGAGGTATACCGCAGAAACCGACGCCACCTTCGGACCCTGGCAGACACGGCGCAGACGAACAAAAGTAACACGCATAACACACCACACTCAACTGAAGAGCCATCAACATACTCACCTGACGCAGACACTCGCACACCAGAACCGCTGACCAGGCCAACATCATACCACACAAAATTCGGACGTGAGGTCAAGACACGCTCAGTCCTGGATTTATGAGACACAAAGGGTGTAGGCGGATCGCTGCCCTAAACCATACTTACCTCACACAAACACACACACAAGGCTGTAGGCAGACCGCTGCCCTAAACCATACTTGCCTGACACACACCACACATATACACCTACCTGAGCGCACCCACAGACTGAGGACAATCAAGACAGCAAAAAAAAAAGAAAAAACAGAAGCATATCGATACAGTATGATTGCATTCTCTTGGATTGTTGTTTACATTTTTAAGTACATGTTTATGTACATATCTATACTGTATTATTTCATTCTCTATTATTAATAATTTCAGCCAGGAACTTGAATGTTGTTTAAATATTGAATATACTCAAAATTAACTGAAATGATTTAAGATGACTTCAGTGTTTTATTATTCTCGTGTTCATGGTTGTTTTGTTTGCTTCCAAAAGAGGAGGATGTAACATTTATAACAGGCACCTTGACAGGCACCTGTCAAGTGTGAGCGTGGGGTCCTGATTGAGATGTAATTAGGTTCGCTACACCAAGCAGAGTGGGATCTTAGCAATAAATGAGCATCAGCCACAGCTCCACGAGTACCTGTTTTTATTATTATTACACAAACACAACATGAGTAGGAAAACAAACAAGAGATCACTGTTGTGTTAGATAATACGGAATAATAAATAAAACATGAAATTTATTTCAATATGAATTGATTATCTTCTCGTTTTTTTTCTCTTTTCTCTATATCTTTCTTTCAAAATCACAACAATAACACATAAAACAAAATCAAAATACACAACTATTCCCTCTTTTGCCTTACAAACCCACCTGTCAGGTAAAAAAAAAAAACTTCTCTGTCAGTCCAGGTTCAGTAGGGTTTGGCTCACCACTTCAATTCAGACTGTACTGTCCGACCAGCTGAACTGAAGAATTAAGATGTTATCCATAAAGAAGGCAGTAGTGATGATGATGATGATGATGATGATGATGATGATGATGATGATGATAAGAGGGATGATGATGAGGAAGTGACGATCACACACACACACACACACACACACACAAACTCCTGGCCTTGAAAGTAATCAATAAAATAATCAATATAAATATAAAACACACCTTCTAAATTATGCTATGTTATCATTAGATTATAATATTATTTATATTATTAATATTTCAGAAAAAAAAAAAACACCGATCTATATTTACATATTTACAAACTGGATCAGCTGATAGTCAGCTGTTCCCAGCCACTGGCATTAAGCCGGCTAAAAAAAAAAAAAAACTTTAATGCTGTAGCCGTCAGCGTTAGTACTCATCAAAACCACATAGACGGCCAGTAACAGCCACCAATGCTAATTATTGCTAACAGCTTAGAGCAGTTTAGAATGTCTAATGTTAGCCATTGCTACCGGCAGCTACCGCTGCTAACAGGTTTTTTTTTTCTTGACGGTCACTATTTTTTTTCAATGCTGGGCTACTTTGCAACAGAGTATTGTCTGACTCACCAAGGGTCTTTGATTTAAAACAGCAGGATGATTACTGCTCCAGGAGGGGTTTCTTCTTGTTTCTTTCTGTTATTATTTCTGTTGGTCTGTCTCTGACGTCTGTCTAGGTGTCTCTCAAGGTGCAGCTCTGAGAGTCAGGGCACCTGGTTCTACACAGCCTTTTATATTGGGGGACTGTTGCTATGGTTACACTTAAAATATATAACTGTATTTATTTCTCAAATAATTTATTAATTTAAATCATGTAACCTAAATATAAATCAAGTAATGTAAATAAAATAATTATTATTATTTATTTTTTTTAATAGGTCTAGTAACCAGGGGTTACACTATCTCCCCTCTCAAAAGTGTGTACGTCCCGTTACACCTACTTGGCTGCTTAACCACAATTGACTGAGGGACATACGTGCTTTGTAATGTCTCTGTGAATGCTGTACTTAAGCCTTGAAAAAGTGACTGTACAATAGATACAAGGGGATTCCCCAATTGAGTGTAGTGCAATCTGTCTGGTGGAACTCTGTGTCTACTGGAATGTCTCTGAGGAGCATCTTGCACATCTTCGTCTGCTGCCAATCCAGTTACATCTGGCTCGTCTGCTTCAGCACCACCTTCTCTTCCAGTTCCCTCTTCAGGTAAGTTTCCTCTTTCAGATTCTATTTCTCTTTCAGGTAGGGTGTCCTTTTCTGGTTCTCCTGCAGGTGAGGTTTCCTCTTCAGGCTCTGTTTCAGGTAAGACTCCTCTTCCAGGTTCTCTTTGAGGTAAGAATTCCTCTTCAGATTCTGTTTCTCTTCTAGGTTCTTTTTCAGGAATTTGTTCGGGTTTGCCAGGATGCCAATTACTTTCCACACGTGTAGACTCTACATTCCAGTGCACTGCAACATCCTCATCTGACTCATATCCATTCTCTTCTCCATCTTGTTCAGCAGGTTTCAAGCGAACGCTCTGACGTGTCCTGCGGTGTGGGGCTGTTTCAGGTGAGGCTGACTGGTTCCCTGTTGCAGGGAGAAATCCACAGGGTAACAGGAGGTCTCTGTGTAAAGTTCTCAGGGGTCCGCTCTGGTTCTCTGGCTTTACAGTGTACACGGGAAGCTCACCAGCACGTTTTGTCACCACATGAATTTCAGCTTCCCACTTATCCGCCAATTTGTGTTTCCCATGAAGATGGACGCTTCTTACTAGCACATGGTCTCCAACCTCAAGTGCAGATTCTGTGATGTGTCGATCAAATCTGGCCTTGTTCCTTGCAGCAAGTTTGGCAGCATTGCTGGTTGCTAGTTTGTAGCTCTCCTCCAAATGAGACCTCAAGTTGCGTACATCCTCTGAGTGGGATGTTTGAGGACGCTCTCTGAGTGGGACTCCAAATGCCAGGTCAATAGGCAGCCTTGGTTGCCTCCCAAACATCAACTCATATGGGCTGAATCCAGTGACATCATTTTTAGTGCAATTGTAGGCATGCACCAATGGCCGTACAAAATCACGCCAATGCACTTTGTCTTGATCTTGCAAGGTTCCCAGCATGCTCAGAAGTGTTTGGTTGAATCTCTCAACAGGGTTTCCTCTTGGGTGGTATGGCGTTGTTCTGACTTTCTTGATTCCGGCCAAGTCACACAGCTCTTTGATGGTCTTGGATTCGAAGTCGGGCCCTTGATCACTGTGTAAGCGCTCTGGGAAACCATAGTGGATGATGAAGTTCTCCCAGAGACACTTGGCCACAGTACGAGCTTTTTGGTTGGGTGTGGGGACAGCGACTGCATATTTGGTGTAGTGATCTGTTATCACCAGTATGTTGCTTGTGTTGCTTCTGTCAGGTTCAATGGAGAGGAAGTCCATGCAGACCAGTTCCAAGGGACGGGTAACTTGAACGTTTACAAGCTGTGCAGCCTTTTGAGGTGGTGTCTTTCTCCGTATGCAGCGGTCACATGTCTTGATCTTTGCTTCCACTTCAGCGGCCATCTTGGGCCAGTAGAATCTGGATCTCAGGAGGTCTGTTGTTCTCTCTATCCCCAAGTGACCCATGTCATCATGCAAGCTCTTCATGGCCGTTGCTCTCAGCTCTTTGGGCAGCACTAGTTGGAAGTTGGTGTCATCTCCTTCTTTCCTCTTCCTGTAGAGAACTCCTTCTCTCATCTCCAACTGAGGCCACTCTCTTAACAGCAATGGGAGTTCAGGGAGCTCTTGTCGTACAGCTGATGGAGGATTTTGCCCAGTCTCTATTTGGAGTATCACTTCTCTGATACTGGGGTCAGCTCTCTGCTTTTCATTTAGTTCTTCTCTTGACAAATGCTGGATGGTGGATGTTCCCTCTGCACTTTTTTCTTGCTTGAAGATGGCAGGGATGGCGTCTGCATTCATAGCAAGGGATTCAAGTAGTGTGATGCAGGGCTCAGGCGACTCGTTCTCTGGGTCATTTCGGAATAGGTGACGTCC
Source organism: Sciades assimilis (assembly GCA_027576325.1). NCBI lineage: Eukaryota > Metazoa > Chordata > Actinopteri > Siluriformes > Ariidae > Sciades > Sciades assimilis. Next base: position 5,501 of record JAODJS010022262.1, on the reverse strand, counting down.
ACAGACTGCCTCAATCACTTCAGGTTCCAGTTTGATGAGGTTCTCATCCAGAGAATGTCGTGTGATGAACTGCTGGACTCGTTCATGCTCTTTCTGTGATGCAGGATCATTTGTCAGCTTTCCATGGGGACGTCTTGACAGACCATCAGCATCCAAATTCTGTTTCCCTGCACGGTACTGAAGTGTGAATGAGAAGGTGGAGAGAGCTGACAGCCAGCGGTAACTGGTAGCATCCAACTTTGCTGAGGTGAGTATATAGGTCAGTGGATTGCTGTCAGTGATGACAGTGAACTGATTCCCATACAGGTAATCGCTGAACTTTTCCGTCACACTCCACTTCAGGGCTAGAAACTCCAGCTTATGTGCAGGATAGCAAACTTCACTGTGGGATAGGCCTCTGCTGGCGAATGCAATGGGTCTCACCTGTCCTTCTTGCTCTTGGTAGAGGGCAGCTCCCAAGCCAGTGGTGCTTGCATCAGTGTGCAGGATGTAGGGGAGTGTGGGGTTAGCGAAACCCAGCACTGGAGCAGTGGTCAGCTTGTCGATGATTGTGTTGATAGCACCCTGGCATGCGGGAGTCCAGCGGTCATTAAAGGGCCCTTTTGGACTGTGATACTGCACATTCTTCTCTCTTGGTCTTTTGGTCTTTCTCAGAGGTGGGTAGCCAACTGTTAGGTCAGTTAGGGGTTTGACAATCCCAGAGTACCCCTGGATAAACCACCTATAGTATCCTGAGAACGCTAGGAAGGACCTCAGTTCTTTTAGGTTCTTTGGGCTAGGCCAAATCTTTAGAGCGCTGATTTTGTCTGGATCTGTTTCGACACCATTCTTGGATACGATGTGCCCCAAGTATTCTACAGATGTTTGAAAGAACTTGCACTTGTCCACTGACAGCTTCAATCCATACTCTCTGGGAAGATTGAGGACTCGCAATAGTCTTCTCTCATGTTCTTCTAGAGTCACTGAGAATATGATGTCATCTAAGAAGACGAGGGCCTCTTTCAGGTTCATGTCACCCATACACTTTTACATGAGCCTCTGGAACGTACTTGGTGCGTTGTTGATTCCCTGGGGCATATGCTGGAATTCCCAGAATCCCAATGGGCACACAAAGGCGGTCTTGGCTTTGTCCTCTTCCTCCATTTCTATCTGGTAGTATCCAGACTTTAGATCCAAGACAGAGAACCACTTGGATCCATGCAGCGCTGTAAAGGTTTCTTCAAGGTTGGGCAGGGCATATGCATCTTTCACCGTCTGAGCATTTAATTTCCGGTAATCGATACACAGCCGTACGTCACCATTTTTCTTTCTGACCACCACGATGGGAGAGGAGAAAGAAGACTCAGATTCTCTGATGATGCCTGCATCCAGCAGCTCTTGGAGATGTTTTCGTATGGCTTGTATATCTTGAGGGTGTACAGGACGAGCTCGCTGCTTGAAGGGCGTCTCATCGTGGAGGTTGATGTGATGTTTCACTTTGTTGGTTCTTCCAAAGTCTAAATCATGCTGTGAGAAGACATCTGACATTGATCTTAGTCTCTGTTCTATTCTCTTTCTCCATTCAGCAGGTATTGGGGAGTCTGCAAAGTTAAATGCAGGTGGGGAAACTTGTGGAGGTTCTGGCTGATCAGCTGATGGATCTTTGGTCGTCTTCTCGCCTGCCCCAGGAAGCACTCGCTGTAGGGCGTTGAGTTCAGCTAAAACACTTCTTGGTTGTAGCAGTATATCATGCTGCATTTCATTGGTCAGCACTACTGGTACTCTGTAGGGTGCTCTAGTTGGAAGGGTGAGCAGACCACAGGTGACTAGTATACCCCCAGGAAGGGAGTAGGATGACGGAGGCTCAATCACTGCCCACTTCTCTGTAAATGCACTGCGCATGTTGACTACTCCTTCCATCACAACTCTCTGTCCAGCTGGAATCATTTCAGGTGAGTTTCCCTGCAGCCTCACTGATCCAATGTAACCATTTGATGTTTGCTTTTGTCTCAGGGCAAGTGTTTTTAACACTGCTCGGTAGCCATATGGGGTAGACTGATGCGGGGTGATGTCTGTCTCACTGTAGAGGGTGTACATTACATCTAAGGTGTTAGTGCCTATTAACACTGGTGACAGGGCCATAGCACGGCAGTCTGGCACTACAAGGGCCAATGTAGGTATTTCTATGTCTACACCTAGGAAACTCTTTGGGAATGTTACACTGAGCTGGATGTAACCGGTGTAGGGGACTGTCTGGCCATTTGCACCTTCTACCTCTAGCAGGTCATCTATGGGGTGAATGGTCTGTGAGGTCAGCTTCTCTTCATAGAATGACTGGGAGACAGTGGTCACTTGTGACCCTGTGTCTAATAGACAGCTGCATTCTTCTCCAGCAATGATCACTTTTACAGTACACCTTGTCCCTATTAGCCCTTTTGGTAGGCGTCCCCCACCATGAGGAGAAGCTTGCTTCAGGCTAGCTCTTTGCTTGCCTATGGGACTTTTCTGTTGTTCTCCAGCTCCTATCAGTCCCTTGACTGGAGCTGAGTTTAGTTTAAAGGCTGTGTTCAGGAAGAGCTGCTCTGGGCTTCCCACAGAAGCTGTCTTTCTTGTAGCTGTCTTTTCTTCACTGCAACCAAAGCTGGATTGGATGCTTCATTGCAGTTTGGTGCAATATGTCCATCTTCACCACACCTGAAGCAGTACCAGGGTCTTGGCCTTTCATTCTGCACTCTGACTGCTGCACGACTTGCCTCACCACATTCATTTGTTTCAGCAGGAGTAGGGGAAAGGGGAATCTGGGCTCTGAGGGCTGCCAGTTGACTTTGCAGCTCTGCTATCTGTTTCTTCAGATCTTGGACCTGAGGATCAAACTGGGGGAAATTGGACTGGGGTCTGGATGTCTGGCGATTCTGTGTCTTTAGGCTGGCCCTTTGACTCTGAAGCTCAGCCACTTGTTTCTTCAAGTTCTGGTTTTCACATAGTACATCTACTGTGGGATTATTCTGTTGCCAGGTCATGTTCAATTCTTCATGGGTGCAGGTACACTGAAGATGGGATGTAGCTCTTGGCTTGGGGGTTCTGAGGTGTTGTCTCATGCGGGAGGCTTTTGCAGCCTGTCTGTCCTCTTCTGTGCGCAGGAGCAACAGGAGTTCTGGGAAGGATGGGGGATTGTATTTTCTCCTCTCTAGCTGGAGACTGCTGAGCATTGTGTTGTCCCAGCAACCTCTGCAAAACTGCCTCAGTAGGTGTTCATCTTGTTCGATGGAAGCTGCACCCCCTCTTTTCACAGCCTGGCTGAGAATCACTTGCAGTCTGTTCAAGTACTGGGAGGGTTTCTCTCCAGCATCTTGCAATGTGTTCATGAACTTAGCAAAGAGCTCTTCACCATCATCAACAGTGCCAAAAGCTGAATCCAGTAGCTGCACATAGTCAGTGGGGGACGCTTGAGGGCCTAACTGTTTGACTATATCAGCTGCGGGGGACAGGAGACTTTCAAGTATCTTTCTCACTCTGTGTAGGTCAGATATGGCTGGGTCTTTAAGCATGAGCTCAACATTAGTTCACCAGGTGTCATAATCTGCCTCATTGTTGGGGTGTGGGCACTTCCCAGAGAAGGATCGCAGCCTAACGGATGTGTAGGCAGGAGAGGAAACATCTGCATTTCTCACAACGTGCTCAACCACTACTCTCTGTACTTCAGGAGGGTTAATGTCATCAACTCTGAAGGTGGAATGGTTCTTTAGTCCAGATGAGATGGATGGAGTCACATTTTCAACTCTTGGAGTAAACTTCAGTGATGCAGGAGCAGAAGGCATTGCGTGGATCAGGTCAGCATGAGATGAGGCCGCTGGATAGACAGGAGAGTGACTAACTGCATCGTGATCCAGGTTATGACATGTAAACTGTGGCTCGGAGTGAAGGATGTCATGGTTGGCTGTCGCCTGTACTTGCCTGATCATTCTCTGAGTGAGGTCTGTTATGGGAGCATCACCAGCTGACTGATTGGTGGAAAGAGCAGAGGTGGCTGCACTGATCCTTGTGAGTTCTGTTGCAAAGACTTCTTCTAGTGTCTTGCCTGCCATTTGTGCAACTGCCTGCAACTGTTTAAGGTATTTCTCGGTGGTGGTGCTACTTACCTCAGGTGTGTACACATCTGCTAGCAGTCTTAGATGGTAGCAGGCTCCTTCTTCACCTTGGCGTGGAAATGTGACTGGCAGCAGTGGCTTGAATGACTGTATTGCAGTGTAATCAGTGTATTCAACTACTACATGTTCATGAAATTTACTGTCTGGAGCATCTATGCAAACAAATCTAATGATAGAGCCATGCTGACTCAGATGTTGAATTAATCCTTTGTCAGATTCTGCATCAAGGGCTCCACTAATTATAACAGAGTTCTGCACTTTAATATTAGCGGTCTTAATAACCTCCATTGCGGTTTTGGTTTTACAGTTACGTCAAGTGCTACTCAACAAAACCCAATTTCTCCTGGCTGGCTCGCCAAATTGTAACACCTGGTTAGTTAATAGAACCAGTTATTAATGTAAAGTAAATAAAATTAAAACTCAGATGTGGACCAGTTACTCAGAAGATTAGATTCGCTCTGGAGAAATGGGTGTGAGTAGAGAAACAAACAAGAGATCACTGTTGTGTTAGATAATACGGAAAATTAATAAAACATGAAATTTATTTCAATATGAATTGATTATCTTCTTCTCGTTTTTTTTCTCTTTTCTCTATATCTTTCTTTCAAAATCACAACCACAATAACACATAAAACAAAATCAAAATACACAAACTATTCCCTCTTTCCCTTTACAAACCCACCTGTCAGGTAAGTATCTAAATTTGATGTCTAATTCTTAGTTTAGTGCTAATTTAGTTATTCTAATTTATTTCTAATTCTGTATTTTTAATCCTATTTTATTGAGTATCTTACTGACAGGGGGTTTCCTTAACTTATTCCTATCTCAATCAAAACAATATACAAAGACAAATTAAAATATATACAACAGCAAGAGTAGGCTGACAAATAGCACCTATTTTGTGTTTTTATATATATATATCACAAAATAAAAAAAAAACTTCTCTGTCAGTCCAGGTTCAGTGGGGTCGCCACTTCAATTCAGACTGTACTGTCCGACCAGCTGAACTGAAGAATTAAGATGTCATCCATAAAGAAGGCAGTGATGATGATGATGATGATGATGATGATGATGAGAGGGTTGATGATGGAGGGGGTGATGATGATGAGAGGGATGACGATGAGGAGGTGACGAACACACACACACACACACACACACACAAACTCTTGGCCTTGAAAGTAATCAATAAAATAATCAATATAAATCTAAAACACACCTTCTAAATTATATGTTATCATTAGATTAGGGCGACACAGTGGTGTAGTGGTTAGCGCTGTCACCTCACAGCACGAAGGTTCGGGTTCGAGCCCCGGGACTGGCGAGGGCCTTTCTGTGCGGAGTTTGCATGTTCTCCCCGTGTCCGCGTGGGTTTCC
>JAODJS010021202.1:0-11823 GCA_027576325.1 Sciades assimilis | reverse complement strand
TTATTTTCCTTGTCACACGCAGTTCCACACAGGCTTTACTTGTTGAGTTTGCTGATTGCTAGCTTCCAGGCAAAGTCTATGTGAATGCACTAGTCACTGTATTAGCAGCTAATTTCACTAAACTTTGTCTTCCGTTGAGTAATCCACCCAAACTGACAACACTATCACCATTAAAGTTTCTTTAAGAGTCCAGGTCGAACACTTTCACTAAAAATGTCATCGAGATTATTTTAAACTTCGCGTTTTACTCCATTTCAGACCTCCCGCTCCTCACATCTCACTCCGTCATCCCTCTCCTTAACAAATTTCAACAGCGTTACACCCTCCCCCTTTAAAATGTCTGTGTGTCCTCATCAGACACTAATAAATTATCTTAGGAGTCTTAAGGGTGTAGTAACTATTTATATTTAGTGTTTTCCTATTTTAATGACTATACATCTGTGTACAATAATTAGAGGCTGATCTCTTGGTGTACCAGGCTCATCATAGGCGAGTCTAAGAATTGGCTTGGCAGTTCTCTTAGGTCTAGGCTCAGGTCTAGGTTTCTCTCTATCCTCCTGGACCTCAGATACTTCTTGATCAGACTCTGATCCAGCTTCACTGTGCTCTTCCAGAGCTACATCCTGATGACACTCCCCATCCTCGAGTTCTGGTTCAGAGTTGTGGTCAGCATCTGCTGGGTCTCAATCATCTTCCTGAACAGGTTAATTATCAACAGGAAGTCTCACCTCTCTGCTGAACATTAGGAGGTAAGGTGAGTACCCTGTGGCATCACACTTTGTGGTATTGTATGTGTGGACCAAGTTAGGCACATGTTGACTCCACGTATGTTTTTTCTCTCGGCCAAATGTACTGAGCATGGAGAGCAGAGATGATTAAATCGTTCTGGCTACGGGTCTCCTTGTGGATGATATGGTGTTGTCTGCGACTTGTGTATCCCCATCAAAGTCAACAGCTCTCTGATCAAACGGCTCTCGAAATCCCTTCCTTGATCAGAATGGATCCTCAAAGGCAGTCCATAATGTATGAAATATTTCTCAAGCTGGACCTTCGCCACAACATGGGCCTTCTGGCTTTTTGTTGCGAAAGCCTGGGTGTATCTCATGAAATGATCGGTGACCACTAACATGTTACGTATGCCTTTGGTGTCAGGTTCCAGGGAAAGAAAGTCCATGCACACTAAATCCATAGGCCCATGGCTAATGATCTTGTGCAATGGAGCAGCTCTCTGGAACCGGGGTTGGTCTTGTGAGTGACACACTCTCCACAGTTCTTAATGTATTCTTCCACATGCATTGACATCCTAGGCCAAAAGGATCTACTTCGGAGCAGGTCAATGGTTCTCTCCTGCCCAAGGTGTCCCAGGTCATCATGCATGGCCTGCATAACCATTTCTCGGAACTCTCTTGGCAGGACGAGTTGACTGACCACATCCCCAGAGAGTCTCTTCATGTACCGGTACAGCAATCCATCTTTCAGGGACAGTTTCCCAGCTTTACTTTTCAGCCTTGACAACTTGGAGCTCATGTTCACATCCTCTGGCCAGCGTCCATGCTTGACAGCCTGGATGGCTGGTCCAATGGCTTCGTCCTCTCCCTGATCCTTCCTAAGATTTGGCTTGGACATGAGTTCCAGTGACTTTAGCTCCATGTGTGTTGGAAAAGCATACAGGTCAGGAACACAGTGAGAAGAGGCTCCAAGCTGAGCAACACACACTGGCGTACTGCAGGCAGATTCTGGAATGCAATCTCTCTGGCAGATGGTCCTCACTACAGACTGAGGTATAGTCACCCAGCCGTCATCATCCTCTTCTGGCATGTTCCTTGACAACAGGTCAGCATCAATGTTCTGTCGGCCTGGGCGATACCGAACATCAAACTTGTAGATCGATAAAGCAGCTAGCCAACGATGCCCTACGGCATTGAGCTTGGCTGTAGACAGCACGTATTTAAGCAGGTTATCAGTACATACGGTGAATCTTGCCCCATACAGGTAGTCATGGAATTTGTCAACGACTGCCCACTTGAGTGACAAAAATTCCAGCTGATGTATAGGGTATTTTCTCTCTACAGAGCTTACTTTTCTACTCGCAGAGGCGAATGGTCTCAGGCCTTCAGGGTGCTCTTGGTAAAGAACAGCACCAAGGCCCTTCAAGCTTGCATCTACATGCAGGACATATGGCTTTTGTGGATTGGCAAATGCCAGAACAGGTGCATGTGTCAGACAGTGAATTATATGATGAAACGCATCTTTGCAGGATTTGTCCCATCTTTCCCCGAAAGGCTCCGATTCCTTCAAATAGACTTTGCTTACATCTTGGGCATACTTCTTTCTCTTCTGAGTTGGAGCATAGCCTTTGGTGAGTTCAGTTAGTGGTCTTACAATTGCAGAATAGTTCTGAATGAAATTGCGGTAATAACCGCAAAATCCTAAGAAAGACTGTAATGTCTTCAGGTTTGTTGGCATTGGCCTCAATCTTGTCTGGATCTGGGATGATGCCATCTGCTGACACAATGTGTCCCAGATACTTGACCCTCGGTAGACAGATCTGGCACTTGTCAACTGAAAGTTTCAGCCCAACTTCACTGAGACGATCTAGGACATTCACTGAAAAAAATATGGAGCGGGTTTACTTAAAAAAAAAAAACTTTGTACACCCATTGCACACAGAAATACTAAGTAAATTTAACACAGCAAATCTTTAAGTAAAATCTCCTTATAGCTTTTATTAGCAATACCAAAGTAATGTTTACCTCTGAAGGCAAGTATTTTTTACTTAGTTATATTTTGATTACGATTTACTGGTAAAAATCTAGTACATGATTTCCATGTAAAAACTCCAAGTAAATGTTAATAATGGGCACAGCTTTATAAACCTCCCTAAAAAAATGAAGACACATAATATCCAGAATTTTGCTTTTTATTTTTCCAACAACACAAAACACACACAAACAAAATGGGCATTTTCTACATGAAAATATAAAATTATAAGATATAAAAAAGCAGAAACAAAAAAGAAGAATGGAAGTGTGTTTCTGAGAGAGGGTGTGTGTGTGTGTGTGTGTCTGTGGCCTTTCTAGAGATGTTAAGCTGAGATTGCAGTTTCTCCATGTCTTTGATGTTAACAGTGCAGTTGAATGCAGCTAGAAAACTGTCATCACACCAAGCTAGGACCTGAAATGACCTAAATCTATACTAAAAGGAACCTGTGATATGGGTTAATGTAATATAATGACTGGGTTGATGTAATACAATAAGTGCTTAGTATGGTTATATCAACTTGTTATTCCTATGTATTGTACTGTGGTCTCCCCCATAGGAAAGCAGTGTTGCTCATTTGTGGTCTTGAGATATATTTGAGCTTCTCATATTCATATCATTCTGTGATCAATTGTTTCTGGATTAATCCTCCTAGGGGTACTTTAGGATCATGAGACACAGCTAAATTGAGATATAAGACATAACTAAGACAATGGAGGTGAAGTTGAGATAACCAGTTGAGGAATATTTGAGAAAAAGGATGAACAGAGGTGATTTTCCTTTTTTGTTCTCTCATTTGTTCTCATTCTTCTCAAGTACTGCTTAACTGATTATCTCAACTTGACCTCCTCTGTCTTAGTTATATCTTCTCTCTCAATTATCTCTTAATGTACAATTAAGAGAAGTAATCCAGAAACAATTCATCATACAATATGAAATGAAATGAGCTCAATATCTGAAGAGACAAGATTCAACCACAGATGGGGAACACTGCTTTCCTATGGGGCAGACCAGAGATTGGCAATCATTTCTAAGCCCAATGTATGTAAAGTAAACTGAGTGAGTGAGTGAGAGAGAGAGAGAGAGAGAGAGAGAGAGAGTGTGTGTGTGTGTGTGTGTTTATGGCAGAGAGGGATGAGGTAGCCTTGGGTCCTACACATGATGGAAAAGGTTTGCAAGGGAACCCACTAAATTGGCCTTAGCAATAATACACTATAATAAAATATTCAAAATATTCCAAGAAAGAATAAAATTATTTTTAGAAAAAAGGAAAACAAAGTCAAAAAGCTTTACATGCTCATCTGTACATTATTAAAGTCGTTGAACAAACCTAGCAAGACACATAACTCAAAGACTTTTATGAACAGACTTCAAAGTGAAGTCAATCACATCTGTGACATACAATGGCATATTCCCCCTTTACAGTAGTAGAGTTATTCTCAAAGAACCCAATTTTGGGGAGAATTTTAAACTTTAAGTCATCCAAATGCCAAAAGTAACTTTTGAAACACTCCTCACACACAAATCTCTGTTATGCTCCAAATTTAGATCTAAATTTAGTGAGTACACAAAGCGCATGAGCAGAATGCAAGCATTGGTGAGTGGAACTTACTAAATGGACCTATAAGTACACAGTAATAAAATTCAAAGTCAAGAAAGAATGCAAATCTTAAAGAAAAGCCACCAACCTGTACAGGCCCATTTTTACATTATTCAAGTCAATAAACAAACCTACACTAAAGAGGAAGGTGCATAACTAAAATAATTTTATGAACAGTTATGAACAACTTCACAATTAAGTCAACTGCATCTGCTGCATGAGCTGTAGTCACATTTCCCTTTTACAGTAACAGTTTCCTTCTCAGAGAATCCACTTTGGGGGAGAACTTTAAATCATCCAACTCCAAAAGCAACTTTTGAAACACTTCAAATGTATATTTCAATTTTGGAGGATAACTGAGATTCAGTGAGTACACAAAGCCCATGAGCAGAATGCAAGCATTGGTGAGTATTTTACAACCACCCAATACCTCTGTACCATCAATCACAATGATGACATCAGTTGGGGGGGCACCCTCTGCAGCACTGCACAGCACAAGGATCTTGATTACATTGTCTTTGATGTCTTGTTCGATGACATCCTTGGAAACATCCTGCTAAACACAACACAAAGAAGTGCCATAGTGGTCAAAAACTGCACAACCCACACATCCCAATACTTCAACTGCTGCCATTTTAAAAGGGGTGGGACACACACACACACACCTGGTAGTCTTTAATGAGCTCCTCTGTCGATTCTCCCAGGAAATGGATCAGACAACGGATGACCACATCATGGCTATCGATCTGTTGCTGTATAAAAACAAGAGCATAAATAACTTCAATGCTCAAAAAAATTAAGGGAACACCAACACAATGCCAACACTGATGGTGAATCCATCTCACCTACTGTTGTGCAAATTTTAAAAGGCAGCAGAATGAGTGATTTTGTAGGTGGCATTCACAGACCATTTCTCTGTTCTGGTCCTTTTTTGCATTTTGCCATTGTCTCATGCCTTGCTGAACCATAAGGTGGTGACTATCACTTGCTGGAGTCGCTCAGGTAGTGCAAGATGTAAGCTGTGGCAAGAACGTCTGCTGTGTCTCACTGTGAAGTGTACAGAACATGGAAGAGACAGCAGGAGACAGGCTAGAATGTCAGGAGACATGGAGGGGGTCATACAACTTTAGAAAGAGCAGTCCAAGTCTATCCTTTATAACTTCAGACAAATCCTCATATGGTTCAACAAAAACCTCTGCATCCTCTTCAGAAAGCACTGGATCATGCTGGATGACAGGGGTATCTGAATGCGTTTTCAAGACCTCTGGTTTAAAGTCTTCATGTGAGTGCTGACCATGTTTCCTGTGCTTATGAGAACAAAAGGTTGAATAGATGTTTGTACTGAAGCTACAGTCTTTGAATACACACTGCACAACTTCAAACCTCTTCAGATGACTGTGTAAATGTTCAAAATACTGTTTCTCTGAAGAGAAGGACGCTAAACTGCAGCGCTGACAACTGAACGAAACTACCACCTTTGGTGCAACTGATTCCACATGATGACGGGATAGATGGATCTTGAGAGCATTAAACGTCTTGAATGAATGAGGACAATTAGCATATAGGCAAGGTATAGATTGAGTACAGCCACTGTTTCCATGTTTGAGTCTGTAGTGCTTGAAATGATCAACCCTTCTATTTGAGGCAAAGCTACAACTTTTACACAGCCACCTCATGGTGGGACACCTAGGGCAAAATAATAAAAACAATTTGTAAAATTATATTTCTGGTGCACATGCACACACACACACACACACACACACACGTAAATCACGCTGTGTTGTGATTGTGTGCTCAACTTACCCTTAATAGGGTGCCTCATGAGGAGTAAAAATGTCCAGCTCTTCCTCTAAAATAATTAACACAATGTACCATGAATTAATCATTTGCATAATAACCACCCAGAGTTCAAAAATGAAAATATTTCAACATTTTGAGTCGAAAATGGAAAAACAATGCATACTGATCTCTGGCAACAATAGAGGCAAAACTGTATGGCTTGCTTTCTAGTGTACTGGGGTAGGCAAGTATTAGGTAATATGGAGAGTGTGGAAAGTGTGAGTCTCCTCTACTGGTTGTGCCTAGGGTGAAATCCAGACAGGGTTCAATGGCATTTAGCCATTATGCTGCGAAATGCTGGAACTAGCTTCCTGTTCAAATTAGAACTGCTCCAACAGTGTCATGTTTTAAAAAGTAAACAGCTTTATTTTCACCTGCCTTTGGTTAAGGTTAGTTATCTAATCTATAATACTTCCTCTACTTTCTATAATATTTTTTTCTCTGTTCTGTTTCTTCCCTCTCAAGCACACTGGATGACAGTTATGTATGATAATATGCTATACAAATATTATTGCAATTGCTACATTTCATGTACATCTTATCAAGTTCACTTCATTACAAAAATATGTCTTATACAGTGTTCAATCATCTGACCCTTTGTGGTTGAAATCAGTGCATTGTGTTTGTTATATGAAATATTAAGATATTTTATGAATACTTGTGGCATTTTTTTTATCCTTAAGCTTAATATTGCATGCTGTTGGTTTTTAATTCAGTAATCATGTACAGCACATAATATGTCAAACTCGGCATGGACTTACTAAATCACTATCTCGGTGTTTGTGAAGACACATTGTACATTGACCGGAGCCACGATGCCAGAGCTTTTTTTCCTTACGTTCAAGGATGATGTAGCAAGCGTGATAATGGTTTCTAAAACAGCGCATTTTCGCGTCCTTCTAAAACCGCTGTTCGGCCATGTGCCATCTTACTTTGATCACAACGGTTAAATAATTCTAAAATCGGTTTCTAAAGCAGCGTATTCATGACTCAGATAATTCTACTTCTCCTTCAACCCTCACTCCATATCAATTTATCGACTAACACCTGCTATTAATACAAAACTCAGTTGTTTAATACATCCTCGTTATCAGAATCTGAGCCGTGCTCATTGCCACTTCAGTGAGCAGAATTTCTGTTGTGACTGCTCCACTTCAAACACTTTGCCCAATGTTAAAACAAAGTCTAACCTCTTGATTTTAGACATAGTCTTTCCCGTACACCCTGAGCTTAAATAAGTGAATGGTAAATGTTTATTTTGAACTGATTTGCAATTGAAATAACTCTGACCACCAAATATTGGCTAGCCTTGTGATATGGTTACCATTTCATAAATGGCTATGCAATCAACTAGCACACACTTGGCTTGCTAGTAACTCCACCAACTAACTAACCACCTGCAAAAAACAGCTCACCATGCTTTCGTTATTGTTAAAATAATAATGATTCCACCTAAGATCACATCGTAGTTAGTATCACTGTCTACTTTCAATGCAACAGTGATGACAAATTGCCGCATCAATACCACGAAAACCGAGATACCATCCTATCCATTTAGCACTTCTAGATGCTGCAATATTTCATTAGCCCAAAACGCTTTCAAATGAAGTTGCAAAGCTCAAAAATTGAATTGATTTGTGCGAGCTTACCTTAAGCGTGGTGAATTTCCACACTTTCAAACCTGGGAGAGGGAAACACCGATGACCAACAGTGACAGAATTGGATGCACGTGCAGTTTAATCTGCGACCACCACGACAAAATCTCACATCGCATCAAGTTCATCAGTCAGACAGGCAACCTGTTGGGGCATGTCTAAAATGTGACATCATACCAGCATTCTATTGGCAACATTTCTGTAGTTAATGTCAGGATGACAACATAGCAGTAATTTTCACTACAGTTATTACAGTTAAATTTACTGAATTTATTTAACTAAATGTGAAGACACTCAATTACACAAATACTCCAAGCATTACACTGAATTACACATGATATGTTTGAGTAATTCTCAGAATTGATACATTCCTGTAAAAATTACTTTAATTGTCCTCATTGTATTTACAAAGTCAAAAAATCATTTTTTACAGTGTTGAGCAGTCTTTCTTCATGTTCCTTGAGAGTTTTCCCAAACACTATCACGTCATCAAGGTACACTAACACTTGTAAGAGGTTCATGTCACCAACAGCCTTTCCCATTAGCCTCTGAAAAGTTGCAGGGGCCCCAGTAATGCCTTGAGGCATTCGTTCAAACTGGAAAAATCCTAACGGGCAAATGAATGCCATTTTCTCTTTGTCGTCTTCGGACATAGCTATCTGGCAGTAGCCTGAATGCAAATCCAGTACAGAGAACCACTGACTTCCTGTTAAGGCATTCAGTGCATCTTCAATGCATGGTGTTGTATACTGGTCAGGTATGGTTCGGCTATTCAATAGTCGGTAGTCTATGCACATCCTCATAGCTCCCGTTTTCTTTCTGACTACAACTATGGGGGATGCATAGGGGCTTTGAGACTCAGTTATGATCCCTGCCTGCAGCAGTTCTTGTAAATGCTTTCTAACATCTTCAATATCTGCAGGGGCCAGCCGGTGTGATCATTGATGGAAAGGCCTGGAATCATCAAGTTGGATTCTATGCTCTACGCCTTTTGCTAATCCCACATCCCGCTCGTGCAATGAGAAGACATGTGACTTCTGAACCAGTTTCTTACATAATCTGCTCTTCCATTGCTCTGAGATAGGAAAGTCTCCAAAGTTGATCATGCTCTCATCAAAGTCAGAGAAAGCAGTCTCCTTAGGGGGAATTGTTGCAACTGAGTCAATGTGATACACGCATCCAATCATGGTTCCCGCAGGTATGCAAGTTTCTCTTGAAGACTCATTCTTGAGTAGTATCCTCAAGCTGTTGACATCCAATGCTCCACTGGGCACAATCATGGGATGAAAAATCACCTCCGCAGGTAGGGCGACTGGTGATGAGTCTATCATCAGGATTTCTTGAGCAACCAGCTTCTTCAGCTCAACTTGCACACAACATGAGTGTCACCATCTGGGGGTAAGATCAAAGGGCCAGGACCCATCCATCTGACATGGCCCAGCTTGTCATCATGGGCTGGGGCAGCAACACCCCAGGGTGCAGGTTGATCTTCCTTGACACAAACACGAAGGTCTAGTGTTTGGGCGACATCAACACCATGGTCTTTGCATTGACTAACCAAACATTTAACGTGGCTTGCATTGGTGCCTACAATGACAGACGTCTTTTCTTCAGTCCTGGGGTTAGGACATATGAGAGCTAGGGTGGTTACAGTCTGGGCGGCTCCTAACACCTCAGCTGGACACTCCACATCAACTACTACATAGCCAAGATAAGGGTAGCTAGCTCCAGACTCACTTAAACTCCACAGGGAAAGACCAGATATGGGCTGAATGGGGATATCAGATAAGCATTTCTGGTACCAGTGCTCAAAAATGATCGTTACCTGAGAGCCACTATCTAATAAAGCAGTGCAGGGCTGACCATTAACCTTCAGCAGCACTAGGCTAGGGGGCCTTACCAACCCATCAGGAATATGCTCCCCCTCAGACAAGTCAGCAGTACTTTTCTAAACCTTGCAATTAACTGCACTAGCTGTGGCATCACTTGACAGCTCGTGGTTCTTTGACAGCTTCAGGATCTGAATAAGTCTCTTGATAACTTTATCCTGGTTTTCTGGGCTTTGGCACTTCCCTGCAAAATGTCCATTCTCGCCACATCGATAACAGAAATGTTCCTCCAACACTTTGGATGATACTTGTGGGAAGTTGGTTACTGGTCTTGAGGTGTTCACAGCTGAAACTGTCACTTGAGGTTCAGCAACTTTCTTTGTGACTTTCTGTTGCAAGCGCTTCATTTGTTTTTTCAAAGTTTCTATCTCACTGTCTGAACTACACTCACTGTACACTACATTGGTGGGAGTCTTCTCAATGCTCGCTGACGTGTCTTGAGATGGCTTAGACATGACAGCAGCAACTAAGGCCTTAAACTCTCTGATCTCAGACCTCAAGTTTTGAATTTCAGTCTGTTGGACCTCAACATTCTGCCTTACATTTGCACTTTGTAGAACTGTGGTAATCTTTTTCCATGAGGCCTCATATTCCTCCTCTGTGCATATCTCCTTTAACAACTGGAGAATGGTCGGGAGCTTTGCTCTCCTCTCTCTCAAACGAAAGTTCACTAACATCATAGCAGATGCTATGGCACCATGCAACAACTGTTCAAGTCTGGCTTTATCTGCACAACCACAGGGGAGACCATCTTTCTGCACAACCCTGTTCAATGACTGTTCTAGATGTCTGAGGTAGTCAGACAGCTTCTCACCTGGTCATTGCTGCAGTTGCGAAATGCAAAATACAACTCTTCTCCTGACTCTGCTGTCCCAAAAGCATGCTCAAGTGCCTCCAAGCAGTCTTCAGGGCTCACATCAGGATCACTGGCTCGTGCTGCGTTTACAATGTCAAGCGCCGGGCCTTGAAGACTTTCCATCAGCCTCCGCCTCTTCTCTTTACGAAAGCAGTCACACTCTTCCATCATAAGCCACACTTGACCCAAGCAGTGGTCAAACTGCTCTTCTCCAGCTGGAGTGGGCAACAACCCAGAGAACGTATGTAGGTGGCGATAAATTCCATGCTCACTGGAGGGCTTTGACGTCTTGTCAATTAAATCACTCACAGCCCACAGAATGGCCTCTGTTGACTTAGCTGTCTCTTCAGCAGAGAACAGTGAACGGAGGTTTTGTGCACACTCACCTTCAGCTTGGTGCGGGCTGGACATATGACATTGTGCCTTGGCTCATGTAGTTTCATCTGCTATTATGACAAACCACGGCCCTCCACCATGAATAAGAAACACTTCAAAGGGAACCCTTTCACCTTGTACAGCTTCTTTACATTCACCCAAGACAAAGTATTGGTTTCATCTCACACTGAAAATTCGGCCTCTGACACGCACTTGTCCCAAGCACTTCACTGTTTGCATTGTTTCCCTACATCTTCTTGAATGAGCACCATGACTGCATGAGCCTCATCCAAAGCCTCACCACAGCACCATCCCTTTAACTCTGATACTAGCTCTTTTAGATGTTCCATATTAGCTTATCAGTAAGCACTATTTAAAATTTCAAAATGCAAATTTAGTATTTAAATGGGTTAGCTTATTATTAATTAGCACTATGTGTCTTCAAAACGCTAATATTCAGAAACAAAATATTCAACAAGAAACCCACACTATGAATCCCCTTAAGACCCACTGTTGCAGAATTACAACAATTTTTGCATCCCCCCAAAAACCTTTTTTTTTCTTTTTTTTTTTTGGTTCAACCACATTAACATACTCATTTGGTCCTATTGTTCAGTCTCAGAATGCTATTGGGTCACACATTTGTATATAAGGCCTGCCCTCAGGTCAAGAAGTCACACAACCTCCAGATTTTTGAGAGAGCATCAACCCCTTCATTTACTGGACTGAATTTATCTGATTGAAGTAAGTAAAATGCTTTAAATATTTTTTTTGTGTTTATTACAGTGTCTAGAACATGTCCATATGTATTCATTGTGGAAAATGTGCCTTACATTTTATTTAGAGCTT
>JAODJS010021071.1:0-25056 GCA_027576325.1 Sciades assimilis | reverse complement strand
CTGCAACAATAGCCAGTGGAACGCTGTAATGTTCATGGAAGAGTTGACGACTTGACATTTACACGATGGGGGAGGGGAGGGGACAACCGATTAGCAGAAATAATGCTCGCTGCGGCTCTATGCCTGGTGGCATCGGCTCTTACGTTCATGTCCAAGTGTCTGTAAATGCCTCAACATGCATAGGAAGTGCACACAAGGTTGCATATGGAAATACTGTAACTGGCCTGTGGTCTGGAACTGTAGTGAATGTGTCATTATGTTTGTGTGTGATATTTGTTACTTCTTTTGATTTCATCTGAATGATCCTCCATGAAAATGCTGCAACAAGGTGGGAAACAACAGTCAGTTGTGACTCGTGTTCAGTTTTGAAAGTGTCACCAGGAAACGCCCTTTGGTCGTTTTCCCTGGCCGCCTGACAGCACCAGTTGAAAGAATCGTGTGGAAAATGAACAGCGATTTGACGAACCACCCTGTACGTTTTGGATGGTGTCGTCAGGAATCCAATGATCATCTGTGGCCTGTGGTCTTGGAACTGTAGTAAATGTGTCATTGACGAGTATTATTTATAGTTTAGTTAATTATGTTTCTTAAACACATTATAAATGAAAATGTGAGATTCTTTCATATAAACAATTAAGATTTAGGCAGGCCTATGGGGAGATATGTAGGCCTACTATCCAACAGCACAATAATTTAGAGAAACAAGATACGTGATTATCGCTTGACTGGGCGTTTCAATGAAGTCAGTCGTTTTCTGGCAGGCAGTCACTTTTGAGCACGACAGGTGGGGCAACCAAAGTGATATGCCCGCGTTCAGGACTTCGGTAACCTGTATCCAAAACTGGCCACGGCCGTGAATGCAAATTCTTGCCCTCCCCCACCCCCTTCCCAGACATTCGCAGCTTCTCTGACCCACACGGACCGACATTTCATCCACCTTACAACTGGTCTACTTTTTTATTAATATTATTTCTCCACAAGTTTATTTAGGCCTATATTATTTCTCCACAAGTTTATTAATATTATTTCTCCACAAGAATGTCTGTTAGCATCGTCAGCTGATTTTCACACAGCGTAATAATAAAGACAAGAGATGTTCCTTACTTTTATGGATTTTTATTCAAACATGCACACAGTGTAATCACAAAAAGGACAAGACATAGTTATCATTTCCCACTATGGCCTCCTTCCCTCTCAATAACCAGACCTATCACTTTTGATAAACCTGATATGAGTTTGTTGCAGAATTGCACGGTCAATTTCGTCTTCCAGAAATCAAGTATAGCTTGGACAAGCTCCTGTTTTGTGCCTGGCTTTGCCTCTTTGCGGATATATTCCTTCATGGAGTGCCAAACGAGCTCAATTGGATTCAGATCCGGTGATTCTGGTGGAGTTTTGACCCAGTTGATGCCCTCTGATGCTATGAAAGCTGCAGCTGCGGTATGCTTTGGGTCGTTGTCTTGGACAAAGCGGTGATCAGATCCAAAGTTTCTCCTGACATATGGCCCCGCAAATTCTTTTATGATGGTCTGCTCGAAGTAAGATCTGTCCATTATCCCATCAAAGATGACAATGGGACCTGCCCCTCGTCTGGAAATCATTCCCCACACATGCAGCTTTAATGGGTGTTTTGGCTGTGGTTTTGGAACGAAGTGATCCTTTCTGTGATAACTTTGCCTTGCAAAGTGCTCCAGTGCAACAGTTGATTCGTCGGTGAAGAGCACATTATGCCACGTCTCCCCTGACATCATCCACTCAGTAGCTTGCTGCAGCCTCTTCTCTTTGTTGCGGTCCTTCAACATTGGGGTGAAACGGGTCTTGGAATATTTCCAACCCAGTCGTCTGCGAAGGCGGCGTATACTCGTCTCACTCACTTCAACGCCAAAGTCTGCCTTGATTTTCTGCTTAACGGCTCGGGCTTTCATTTCGGTGTTGGTCTTTGTCATGTCCTCGATCGCAGCAATGATATTGCTGTGAAAATACAGGGAAAACATCAGAGAACATTTTAATTTCATTCACATTGCAATGTAAACTATTTTACATTTACTTAATTGTGCAGTTTTCGTTCATGTTGCAATGTAAACTAGGCCAATTTTACATTTAGCCCACTTACTTTTGCAGTTTCCTGGGAGTTGAGCGTCGCAGTAGTCTCTCTCTGTAGTGATATCGCACAGCTCTCGGTGTAACAGCAATGCCCCTGCTCCACAAATTTTCCCTTATCGCCTCTGTTGACATTCCACTGGCTCTCATTGCACGGATGTGCTGAGAACTCTCTCTGCTGATGCGTGTCATCTTCGCTGTTGGTAGCCTAATGTATTTTACTGAGGAACAGCGGTGACATTTAAAGTTAACTTGGCGGGAATGGGAGGTAGGGTGTGACCCCCCACATACACACAAACACACACACTAAAACCCCCGAATAATTAAGGGGTCTACCTAATCACCGAAACGGACCAAAACCTACCGGAACGGACCGAAACGGACCGGAACGGACCAAAACCTACCGGAACGGACCGGAACGGACACAGATTTGGCCAGATACACGTTCAGAAGACTTGTAGAAGTCACCTGTATGTCTATAGAATGATAACAATGATAACATATTAAAAGTTGTTCAAAACGTTACTTTGGTTTGAAAGTAGACGGGAATCCCTCACCTTTTTTCGTGGTGATGTCATAGAACCCCTGTCACGGGGCAGCCTATGTAATTTGTCAATAATAGCGGTCATTTTTTGTCAAGCGGACAAAGCAGCCATTGCAATTCCAGAGGTTGGGTTTTTTGTTGCCACTCACTGAAATACCCACATAACACAGTCGGAAATGTCGGTGTTGATCGATATCAATAGTGCCTGGTAACAACAGCAGCAGC
Source organism: Sciades assimilis (assembly GCA_027576325.1). Lineage (NCBI taxonomy): Eukaryota > Metazoa > Chordata > Actinopteri > Siluriformes > Ariidae > Sciades > Sciades assimilis. The sequence goes on along the minus strand of JAODJS010021071.1, from coordinate 22,187 downwards.
ACTGTAGTTTCTGTTTGCCAATTTGGTGTCGTTCAGGGTCTTCAGGTGGAATGGAAAGCAGTGAAGCTTTGGTTACCATACCATATGCTCGGGAGTAGGCTATAACACAGGTGGTCTACAAACTCTCTGATTCTGGTTAGAATTTACATTATGCACAATGATTTGTGAGTTCTTTGGTTTTAATCCCATCGATCCCATTCCCACGGACATTCATACTTGTAGGCAGGCCTAAATTCCTTGGTTACGTTACAATTGCACTTCGTAAAATTCCGCTGATGCTGCTGAGAAAAGTAGTTCCTCAACATCCGACAATTCACTGCATGCATACAAAGTTAGTTTCATTCCAATCGGTGTTCTATCAACGCAGACATTTCATCGATGGTCCGGCATAATAATTGATATCATTCTTGTGCTTTGTTTATTGGGTATACAGTCTACCTTTTAGTGGAGATGCTATCAATAATCCCATTCACTTGTGCGGGCGTAGGACCTGTCTGTGGTGTCAATGCGTCCTCATTTGGTAATATCTACGTCACAGCGTTTTAGTAGCCCTATTTCTAGGGGTTAGGGCCTACATGTGCTGAATCTGTAGTAATTGACACGTCTTATTATAATGGTGTAGTTACTGTTTCAATGTGAGACGAGCTGGGCTGGTTAAGTCCTAATAAGTAATCACATTAACTATGGGCTTTGAAATTAATTTTAATTGCATGTAAAACATATTTTAATGGCATATAAATATGTGATCTGAGAACAGTGAGAAGTGCTTTTTCACATGAATTCTGAAAAAGACACACATAAGTTCAATCAACAAAAAATATTGTTTATTTTTTCAATATGGTAATTAACAACAGATCTACAGACCAGTGCCTTTTTAGGTATGGGTGTAGGTAGACCATCTAAAGTACAACATGGTTTAAAAAGAAAACAAAAAGTGCATGCTTTCAAGTAAAGTACATTCCCAACATTGTAAACCGCAACTATTTGCCTCAGAGGCTATAACAAATAGTTGATTTATCAACAGTTGAAACACACACACACACAAGATCTACAGACCAGTGCAATTTTGTAATGGGGTAGGTAGACCTACGGTGAACTACAAAAAAATGTTTTGTTTGTTTTTTAAGTGCATGCTTTTAAGTATGCTATGTTCCGAACATTGTAAACCTTAACTATTAGAGAACATACCCCTTTTACTTCAGAGGCTATAACATAATTTGTTGATTTATCAACAGTTGAAACACACACACACATAGTATTTCTTTAAGTTCTGGCCGTCCTCCTTCGCGGCTTCCTTTGGCCAGGCTTTCGTCCTTTCGATGTTGAATGCATCATCAGGAATTCACCGCCAGAAGATGCCAGCATCTGGGTATTTTTCAACACTTTCTGTGACTGGAACCTTTTCTTAAAGGCATTCCGCTGCTCATTGGTCTTTTCCGCCCACCTTTCTGGAGCCAGCTCATACTTCTGAAACTGCTCCATCAGTTTGAAATCACCAGTCTGTGTGAAAGCCAGCTCCACTTTTTTATACTGACTTTGAACTTCAACATAGAGCTTATTCACAAGGTTAACAAGGGGCTGTGAAGTCCTGTCCGTCAAGATTTTTAAGATGTTGTTAATGCTCTGAGTTATTGTTCGTCCACAGGTGATCAGTGGGGAAGTTTGCATCCAGGGATGATGTGAAGTATGCCTGCAGCTTTGGGAGGAGTGTGTTTGCGAAGTACTTGCCCAGGGTTGCGCTGATGTTATTGCACTGTGTTGACACCTGCTGACATTTTAGCTGAAAGACAGCTTCTGTGTCAGCTTTAAGGATCCCTTTTTCTCCAAATACAGCCTCTGCAACCTCCTTCCTGGTCATTGCATTGAGGCCCACTTTATCCCTCATGTAATCTTGCAGATTTCGTTTTAGGTGGAGTGTGCAAAGGATGTGGTTTCTTTCAGGAAAGGCCTTCTTGATGGCATGTCTCATGGCCTTTTCGTTGTCGGACCCACACAGAGGCTGACAGTCTTCTCTGTGCAGTAAAGACGCCAGGTGATCGAACAAAACGGCATATGTTAAAAAATCACTGTTCGCATGCAGGAGTACTGGCCCAACGAATAAGGGATGATCTTCAGTATGCACCCTCACCACTGAGAGGTTTTTAAAAACTGAGAGTGACATGGAGTTCTCCCAAGTTATAGGTTTTGTCCACCCCCAAGATTGATGTTACAAAGTTGGACTCTGCACAACAGAACCTCTGGAGGTCTCGGATTTGTTCATCTGTGTACAACACCACTGCAGGCACATGTTTTTTGGTAGTCCCTATATGTTGTACAAATGCATGGGAATGTACAAGTTTGTGCAGCTCAAACATATTGTCCGCCAGCCCCCTCATCGGTACTTCACTACGCTCCGCCCGGTTTTGTCTGTACTTTACGTTTTGTACTTGTTTGGTATTACGAGGGACATGTCTACAGGGATTTTTAAGAATGAGGTCATTGTATACTTGGCGTGGCTTGTTGTTTTTCCCTAGTTCCTCCCTAATTTCCTCCATAACAGCCTCCTCAGTTCGTATATAGGGCCTACTGCTGCCAGCATTGCCGTGAGGCAACCGACCCAGAAACTGGCCCTTATACTCCACGATAGCTATCTTGCAGAGGTCACTGTTGCCCAACCATGTCACCTTTTTCTTGTACTGGCCTGACAATTTGTTGGATGAGTAGCTCCTGTGCACAATGAGCACATCGGCAGGATCAGGCTGCGGCTCAATGGGGATGTAGGAAACCTGCTTGCTCACTTGTTTCTCAGTGCAATACAACCCCTTCTTAAGATAAACTCTGTTATAGTGATTATGCTTGTTTTTCACGTAGTAGTGCTTAGGGCTAGTTCCGGACTTGCTTTCCCACACCCCACAGTCATCCCAGAAGGCAGAATGCTTCCCCTGCTCTCTTCGTTCGATGTTCTCTCCATTGTCAATCACAAAGTACACATTCTCTTTGATGCCTCGGGGTACCATGGGTACAGCCTCAATGTCACTCTTTAGAATGAGTATTGCCATCTCTAATGGCATAAACTCCTGACCATTCCTGGAGAGAGGGAGCTGTTCACCACCTATGGCTATGCATGGAGCGCTGTCTTCTGTAGGACTTGAGGAGTCATTTGGGGATGAGTGCTGGCTCCCCCCATGCACAAACTGTGGGGTGGTTACTGGGGAGGACGGCAGGCTTCCCCCATGCACAAACTGTGGGGTGGTTACTGGGGAGGACGGCTGGCTTCCCCCATGCACAAACTGTGGGGTGGTTACTGGGGAGGACGGCTGGCTTCCCCAATGTGAAGACTGTGAGCTGATCAGCGTGGGTGGTATGGGCCCCCTCTTAGGTCCCTTGGACTTGAGGCCAGATGGCTGTGAGGTTTTCTCTGACCTGGGACCTTTGGACTTTGTGCCAGTAGGCTGTGACCATGTGCTTTGCCGTGAAGAGGGCATCTGCTGGGGTCCCTTGGACTTCTTGGAGCCTTTTGGGCCAGTGGGCTGTGACCGTGTGCTTTGCCGTGAAGAGGGCATCTGCTGGGGTCCCTTGGACTTGGAGCCTGTTGCGCCAGTAGGCTTTGAGTGCGTGCTTGGCCGTGAAGAGAGGCCCCCCTGGTGTCCCTTCACAACATCAGCATATGACATGCTTCCTGGAGCCTCAGTAGTGAGATCCACCGTTATTGTTGCTCTCTCATTAGGAGCCAATGGTGCCAGAATGACAAAATGGTTAGGGGAAAATTTGGAGGCAGAGTATATTGGGACAACCATGGTCCACATCACGGTGCATTTCACCTCCTTTGACCTTGGCACACCACGTCCATACAGCTTTCGAGTGTAGGCAGAGTTATGGTAGTTGTTTACCGTTGAAGGTGGATAGAACGACGCAATGCCATGGCCCACTGCGGCACTTGCAGCCAGTGCGTGCTGTATTCCAGCATACATGTTGACAGTGACAGTGCTGTGCAGGAGGTGTCGTATATTGTCTCTATCAAGACGGTCATCCTTTAGAAGATCCACATAATCTGGCCGGCTACTGTCATAAAATTTGGGATTTTCTTGGATCTCTAATGCCGTCAAGAGTCGCAACAGGGTGTGGTGATCTTGAGTTCCGTAAAGCCCCAGAGACAAGGCTCTGTAAAAGCAGTTGCCATCTCCAACTACTGAACGCGGAGAGTGGTCTTCAAGTGTGGCAGGTGCTAGAAGCTGTAGAATCTGCACTGATGTGGCATCTTGGACCCCTGGCATGGTATTCATGGTTAGCGGAGGTGGTGTCACTCCATATGTCTTTAGCAGCAGGCGCTCGGATCGGAAGCATGGGTGCTTCACCCGAAGTCTGCAACAGAGGAATAATAATTTTTCAACACTTAAAAGAAATGTGTATCATACTATTGTTTTGTTGTCTCTTTTTTGGTAATTTTTTTTTCCTAAAAAAAAGAAGACATAAAACTTGGTCAGTAAACCCCCATAAACTAGGACAGTGTACCAGAGATTAAAGAGCAAATAATACATTTTAAAAAGTTCCAATACAATACAGTCCAATAGGTTGCTAAAAGTGCACTGTGTGAGACTGTGGCCAGAGTAGGTATTGCAACTATGTTGCTCATTGGAACTGTGCTGCATATTGCCAAATTTGATCTTTTCATGAAATATTAATAAAGGATAAACCAATATTTACAGTGAGTTTTGCAGCTAAAAATGCCTATTTGTGGAAATTCAAAATGGCAGACCATGGAGATTTTCATTTTTCATTTTTTCATTTTCACCTTTTCATTTATGTAAAATGCAATTTTCCCAGTCATAATGATTACTTAGCATTTAATGGTAAGTATTTATTAAAAAGGTAACATTTGTGAATGAGATGCATGAATTCTGGAAATGAACTACTAAAAATGGTCCAGAGTCCTAAAAAAATTTTAGGATTCTAATTCTAAGTATTCATTATGACTGGAAAAATTGCATTTTTCATACATGAAAAGGGGGATCTTCTCCATGGTCCGCCATTTTGAATTTCCAGGAAAAGCCATTTTTAGCTGCAAAAATGACTGTACTTGGGCCATACTAGAAAATATTAGTTTATTACTTGGTAAACTTTCACGAAAAGATCAAATTTGGCAATAAGGAACCCAGTTTCAATGAGCAGCATAGTTGCAGTACCTTTTTTGACCATTTCCTGCACAGTGTCCCTTTAAGGTCAGCCACAAATGTGCACGAGACAATGAGCTCGCATCAGTTTGATCTACTAGCACACCATGTTGAGGTGGGTTGTCCCCACCTTCTTCTCTTTTTGTGGTGTCTGCACAAGAAGTGCGCTACCGCCATCTACAGCGCTAACAGAACTCCATTCATTCTCAACCTCAAGACTCTGAAGGTCTCCTAACCCAAGATCTCCTAAAGGGGCGTTCACCCGACATCACATGGATACTGGAAAAGACCTAGCCTTATCTCTGTCTATAAGATCTCTGGTAGGGTTGTAAGGCAATGCTCCTACACACACGTGAGTGAACTGTTGGGCGACCAGTTCAAGGGTGCGTCCCCTCCGAGGCGGTATGCAGACCCTTGCACACGAGCATCAACAGGCATAAGAAACTGCAGGAACTGCAAGGTCCAGCTCCAGTGTCATTGATCCCACGATAGTTTGACACCAGGTGACCTCACCTCGTCAGCGCAACATGACTGAAATTTTAAATGTTGGACAAGAAATCTAACCATCATGCAAACTTTTCAGCTTCAATGCATTGCTGTCTGCATGCCCATGCCAACATTGATGGTAAATCGAATGAGCCTCCCTAAGTGCCTTTGCAGAAACATTCATAATTCATTTTTATAACATAAGGGTGCCGGTATGTTTGCTGTGAGCAGCAAATTACGTGTGGCACCGCAAGCAACCGAATGCACATACTTGCTTTAAAAGCAGCAGACAAGACGCCGAATACTGTCAGACGCCGATGTCAACCAGGGGGCAGACAGCGCGCAACATTACGGTGCGGAAATTGGGAACACAGACGGCAAGGAAAACAAAACAAAAAACAAAAAAAGGACTCCTAGGGCAAGGGGAGGATACTGCTACTGCCACTATATTTGTCGGTCCTTTTTCAAAGTGCAATGGGGAAGTATGATCGCAAATGTGTATAATTCCGTACAAGCTGAATGAGATGCTCTTAAAAGTTGTTGCCATCGTCGTTTTCACCAGCACTCGCGTGGAACTGTCCAGTCTTTCTTACGATCGCCCCCAGCGACTTTGAAGATATCACACCTAACGCACGTGTATGGTTGTCGTGTCTTACGCGCTTGAAATTGACATTAAATACGCAGGTTAACGCGCTCATGCACGAATCGTGCCCGTGCACGCGTCTCCTGCAGCTAGCATACCGGCACCCTAACACTAATCTCTATCAAAAAAAAATCATTTTATTTATTTCATTTCAGTATTTATATGTATTATCAAATACATTAATTTAAGCCATACCAAAAATTGGGCTCTAAAAATGTAGAAGTGCAGGTCTTCAGAAATGGAATTAGAGGGGTTTGCAACTAAAGTCTTCAGTTACATTCTACAAAATGTGTGTTATAAATGGCAATAGTAGTGTTAGAATATGAACAGTGTTTCATAATCAGGCTTGGGTTGTTGCGTTCTTTTTTGTTATACATACCGAGAAGTATAGCCAATGGCTGTGTTATAATACACGTCAATGATTCTGGCCCATATTCCTTTTGCCACTTCTATAGCATCCTCCTCACAGCTGCTGGGGCAAAACACCTGAAAACATATAGGCGTAACATTTGAAGAATGATCATACAGTCCTTTTTAAGAGCAAGATGTACACTAGACCAGGGGTTCCCAAACTTTACCATGCCAAGGCCCCCCATATACTGGTACATTCCAGCCAAGGCCCCCTTTACATGGGTCATGCCACACTATTTTCTGTGCATCCCCTTTCACAAGCATAGTCTAGCTCTGTTAGTCAGTGCCCCACTGGGATATATAAAATAATGACTTAACGATAAAAGTAATGTTCAAAGATGCAATTTTTGGTCGAATTTGGTGTACATTAGCTATTTAATTTATTGAAATATTTATTTTGTTCTGCTATGCTTTTCCTGCCAACCTGCCGCGGCCCCCCTAGCACCCCCTCGCGGCCCCCCAGGGGTCCCCGGCCCCCACTTTGAAAACCACTGCACTAGACAATGAGTGTCAGTATCACAATAACATGTTTGTAGCCTATGTTAAACATTCTTGCAATTACAGTATGCCACCTGGTTACATTTTTAACTGTCTTTTGTCGTGACTGGAGCCTACAATCTGTATCTGGTCAAGCAAGTCAGTTTTATTATCAATTTATTTACATGCAATGGTCATACAAACAATTTGAAATAACGTTTCTTAGTTTCCCATGTAGACAAAGACATACTTTAGGTATAGACACAGACCGTACACATACAAACATTTAACGTGCAAGACTGCACAGTATATATATGATCATATATTGCAGGTTTCTCAGTGGTTTGGCTCATTTCTCAAAACATAGACAACACTCTCAAAATAGCATGGACAAATCCCAAAACAAACAGCAATTTTGAAAACAGAATGTCGTTTGAGGAAATGTCAAGAAATTAGCCAAATAACAGAGAAAACGATAGTATACACGATTGTAAATTTATTTTCTACAAACCAGTAACGTTATTGTCTGTAGTATACACGATTGTAAAATTATTTTCTACAAACCAGTGAAGTTACAATATCTCTTGACCTGTTGATTACTGTCATGAATTTACTGTTTAATGAAATATTATGCCCTTGACTGTTTTGACAGTTGTTTAGACTATTTTGCATATGATGACTTTCACAATGAAATCATCCAGACATGTTTTGGAGAGGGCAACCATTAGACTGAGAATTGTTGAATCCATTTAGATAAGTGAGATCAATTTATTTGGACATTGTGCTAAATGTAGGCCCCTGTGCTCAATCTGTTAACTGTAGAGAACTTGTGCATAGCAATTTGCAAAGATGTAGGCCTAGTCCCATTCAACATTTGAGACATGTACAAAGCATTTGAGATTTGATAAAAGCAATGAGAAATGCCTTTCTGTGGAAAATTGCACGTTGGTTTGGGGATTTGTAGATGTTGTTTTGAGAATATCTCTGTGTAGAGAAATGACCCAAACCAGTGCAGAAAACCTGTAGCCTAATGCCATCCATAACGGATGCGAGCTGCAGTAGTCTAGGCCTATCTGGACAGCAGTAGGCCTATGCTAGCCTAGTTCTAAATAGGTAAATGGTAATTTCAGTAGAACCCCGATCCGCCAATAAACAGCATATTGACAAGTTATATGCACACTATTTGAATGTTCCTACCGGTCCGCGGTTAACATTTGTGAGCGACTGTTTTGGGGCCGGATCGAGGGCTCTAAATTAACACCAGCAAACCGGCCAAATGGTGGTGAAAATTAAGTTTGGTTGGTAAAAAAAAAAAAAAAAACGTAAAAGCCGCGACTGTGTGCTTGGCTGCTAAGATGTATTTAGACATTATGACTGGCGATGAAAAAAGTTAATCCCTAGCTGGCCTACAGGCATCATGCTTAAAAGCGCACCCCATATTTTCTCACACACGGAAATATAGCCTAACAATACTTACCATTGACTAGATTGTCTTCCTCTGATTCACCATTTGCGTTTACTTAGGTATCCATCTTCATTTCATACGACTGGTTGTCAATGCAAGGCTCATTGCGCCAGTTAAACCAACATCACAGCTGGTTTCTGCCAACATATTTCACTTATGAGCAAGGCGAATTCTTCTTCTGCGACGTCTGGCCGCTGTTGATGACGCAGAGCTACACCTCGTCAAACGCGGGAACGTTGAATCACAGCCAAAGAACGTTCAGCCCCCCGATCCACCACCAGAGACTGAATAACATAGGCCTACTGAGTGAATGATGAAATTCAATTACTTTAAGAAGATTATCCGCGGCGAGAGTTCTGCCCTGAAAACCATTAAGTGGCTACAGTCGCGAAAATTAATGAAGAAGAGGGCGACATGCAAAAGGTGTCATCACAGCATGAAACTCCAAAAGAAGGGGAACGCTGTGGACCACTATGCTTGGTATGCTCAATGTCATATGAAGTAGTCTGTTTAGGACATATATTAGCCGCCCTACAGGTTATTGAACCTATAGGCCAAAGGCAAGGATAATTATTATTATTGTTGTTGTTGTTGTTGTTACTATCATTGTTGTTAAAATGACTGAAGTTAAAAAACGTTATTTTTCTGTTACAAATGAAACAGAAAATCGTCTTTTGGCAAGGCTCATTCTCAGAGACATTAATGATGTTGTTAGTGTTAGGCCTACACTCATTCTTGAATATGTTGCTAAAACAGATGTTAATTTTGAAAATAAATAAATAAATAAAATCCAAACTATAGCCTACTGTATATTCGGCCTATGATCAAGGTATTGGCTGTGCAGCAATATAGGCATGCATTTTGTGTGTGTGTGTGTGTTTAACACTTCTTTACGCTGTAACAGGATATGTCGGCGGACTGCACACCAGGCCACTGTACAAACATCTGTAAGGCAGAATTCTATATTCAGCAACTCCAAGGTTCCATTAAAGAAGTGGATGGAATTCATGTATCGGTGAGCCAAATAGCAACCTATTTTATATTACATTACATTACATTGCATTTGGCAGACGCTTTATAACCAAAGCGACTTACAAACAAGGACATAATCATAGTAGCAGATACAAGTACACAGGAAATATACAGAACAACAACAGCAGATGCAAAGAAGGGTTAGTTTTTTTTCACAGAGTAGAGCACACACACACACACACACACACACACACACACACACACACACACACACACACACATTTCATTGTATGTATTGGGTAGGGGGCCCTTTCAGATGACTTTGTCCCGGGCCCAGCAAAAGCTGTCAGCGGCCCTGCACACATGCATTCATACCTAGGCATCATGTCAAGAGTCTGGCCTGGTTCTAGGGAAGCTCAGACATTAGTCTAGTAGATAGACATGAAAGAGGAGAGTCTTTACTTGCTTCTTGAAGGCTGCAAGAGATGTGGTTAGTCTTGCTGCCTCTTGGATACTGTTACACCATTTCGGTACAACAACAGAGAACAGTCTTGACTAGGAGTACCTAGAGCGAGCGGATTGCAGATCCAGACAGCTATTTCTATGTATTTACATACCAGTGTACCTTTATGTTCACAGTAAGAGAAATAAAAACATTGTGAGCAATGATTATTGATCAATGAACCTATTCTGGCTGCACTTCAATTGTCATATACATTATTGTAGAAATTAATATGTTCTGTTGTCTGTTATGAAGTATCGGGGTTATATTATTTTATGATGAACTTTATATCATGTATGACATTTCATCCTGTAATGTATTGTGTGTCACATGAGGTCTTGTATTAAAGTATAACCCATGCATCATCTAGGCCCAAGCCCTACAGAAATTAGACACAATATACTGTTTTTATATTAACACTTTGTTCTGTATGTATTTGTCACTGTAGATTTTCGCAGGGTCTCAGACTGAGACAAGTGGATATGAAGCAGGACTGCATCGCTGGCAGCTCTGCGACCCTCAGCCGAATGGCAAAAATGACAAGAGATGCTTGCGTGCATGCCATGCAACGCATGAGGTGCCGGACTGGCCAAAGGATTGGGGGCAGAAGGGAATTTGTCGTAATTGACGAAAGTCATTTTCGTCATAAGAGAAAGGTGAGTAATAGCAATACTGTAAGGGCTATAAGCATGGAGGCCAGCGGGGGCAAATGGGCCAGTTTTCTTCAGTTTAAAAGTTAAGATTTGGAGTGTTTCTATGAATCCTTACTGTAACAGGAACATCATGCAAGTCTATTGGCAATGCATGTTAAGGGTGTTAGTCAAGTCAAGTCAGCTTTTATTGTCAGTTTCTTCATATGCACAGGTCATACAAGGAAATTAAAATGACGTTTTCCTTCTGTACCATGAAGGACATAGACATAGACACATTGGACTGACATTTACAAACTGACATTAAAGTGCAAAACAGGACAGTAACAGACAAGTAACAGCGGTGGTCCAATACCAGTAAAGTGATGAAGTAATAAATAATACTAAGCATTTAACATTGGTGAGTGACAGTGATGGACCAGTGATAACCAGTAGCAATAAGTGATAGGGTAATACATAACAATTAACATTTAACATTGAACATTGAATATGTAGGAGAAGAATAGAAGATAAACAACAATATAACATTAAAATACAAATAAGTCAAGTGTAGTCCACTGGTCAAGTAGCAGCATTTTAGCAGCATTGTTGGAGGTGCAAGTCACATAGTGCAACAGTTCTTGGTAGTGGAGATCTGAGAGTGCAGTTAAGGTGCAGTCACATGGAGCAGTTCCATAGGTTGTTTGTGTGTGTGTGTGTGTGTGTGTGTGTGTGTGTGTGTGTGTGGGTGTGGTGTGGGTGTGGGTGTTGTGTGTGGTCTTTTCCATGAGGGCAGCAGTAACAGAGGTGTACTGTTTGTGTTGGATGTTGCAGGGCCCCAGACAGTTCTTGTGCAGATGAAGGTGCAGTCACATAGTGCAGTTCCACAGGTGCTGGTGTGTGTGTGTGTGTGTGAGAGAGAGAGAGAGAGAAAGAGAGAAAAGAGAGAGTGTGTGTATGTGTTGGGGGGTGGGGGGTGCAGGGTCCTAGCTTCCTGTCTGCCTGATGGCTGGGGCAGTCCGTGTTGGGAGGGGGTGGAGGGAGTTCAGCATCCTGATGGACTGCTGGATGAAACCATTCGCAAGCCTGGTGGTTCTGGACCGGAGGCTCCTGTACCTCTTTCCGGAGGGCAGGAGACTGATCAGGTTGTGTGCAGGATGGGTCTCGTCCCTCACAAGTGTGAGGGCTTTGCATATGAGGCGGAGGTTGTAGATTTCTTGCAGGGAGGGGAGAGGTGCCTTGATGATCTTCCCAGCTGTGTTCACTATTATTATTATAATAATATTATTATTATTATTATTATTATTATTATTATTATTATTATTATTATACGCTTTTATTGACATCAATGACCATTACACTGTATAGCAGACGGTTATAGGCCTATAATGACCCAACAGTACTGCTGTTTACATTTGTTATTTTTCTATTCCCATTTCTGCATTAGTATGGAAGAGGAAGAATGGCCGGAGGGTGGCATCGCCGCAAGTGGGTGTTTGGGATGCTTGGCGTGAGGCGGGGAAAGGCAAGGAAGCCTGTCCTTCGCCTTGTTGAGAGGAGGACGAGAGGACACCTGGTTCCCCTGGTCCAGCACCACGTCAAGCCAGGAACTGCAATAATAAGTGACGAATGGCGGGCCTACCGGGTCCTCCAAGACGTTGGGTATGTGCACCACTCTGTCAACCACAGTAGGTGGTACGTAGACCAACATAGTGGTGCACATACCCAACACATTGAGAGGGCATGGCGGACATACAAAGAACAGATATGGCGGCTGCGGGGGAACCGCACTGAATCCCTTCTCTCAGACCATTTGTCACTCATTGAGTGGACTGAGTGGCTGGGGAAAAAACATTGTAACGGTGTGTTTGGTCGACTGGTGCATGATGTGGCAAAAATGTATAAATAGGTGTGTGTGTGTGGGGGGGGGATTTGGAACTTCAACATTTTTCCCACCAGTCACTGTGGAGGGAGATTCTAAAATCATTAATTCCAAATGTTCAGTCGTGCAGTTTTTACCTTTGTGTTTTTTGTGTGTTTCAATAAATGTGTTCTGCTTTATACCAGAAGATGAATTTTCATTTACATACACTCAGGCTATGACCACCTTGTGTGACCACCATATGTCTGTATTATGCTGGGCCCTCTCACAGGTTAAAGTCAAAAGTAAAAGCCAGCTTTATTGTCAGTGTCTTCACCTGAACCATAGAAACCAATCAAAATGACTCTTGCTGCCCCATGCACAGACAAAGACAGGGATTACATAAGGTGTGATGGTCTTACCTGTGCTGTGTGAGTGTACAACTAACAGTATTGTAATGAGTATAATTTTGCGTAGCCACTACAGTAGGCCTATCAAAGCCAAACAGCATTATTTCAGCACACTTTCATGTCAGATATCAGTAGGAACAGCTGCTACACCGCCAACATCTGTTTCTTATGCAGGGCTATGCAAATAAATGGTGCAGAATAGTGCAAAGATTATAGCAGCTATTTTACACAGAGCATACAGAGCCCAAATGTTAGCTTGAAAGCTGACTGTCTTCTTGACTTTCTTGCAGTCTAGTGGGTGAGGCTGTGGGTGGGGGGGAAGACCTGGAGAGAGAAGAATGTTCAGCGTCCTGACTGTGGATGAAGCTGTTGGTGAGTGGTATTAGGCCCTATATCTGGACAGGGCCGGCGCTCATAGGAGAACCGGCCCTGCTGGGTGTGGAATCAGAGGCCTATGCCATTTCTATGCAACAACTACAAAAAATAGAAGAAAAGGTCTGCAGATAATAATAAAACAATAATAATAATAATAATAATAAAATGAAATCATTTGGACTTTCACGAATGAAATTGGCAATATAAGAAGTCAACTGCTTTTTTGACACAACAACGTAGGCCTAAAGTGAGTAATTTAATGTGTGATAGCCTATAGATGGTTCCCCAATTTTTGTTTTCCCTTGAATGTGCGAAACTATCTGCCCACAACTCAACCTCTGATTGTTGGAAACCGCGATGTCGGTCAAAGAATTAGCTCACGTGGTTGGCTGCTGATGCTTTGCCCCTCCTCAGAACACCGTGTTGATAAACAAAGATATTCATCTATTACATGGTTTCAACTTTGCAATAGTGTTGTAATTACAACTGTAAGAGTATTTCTACGTTTAGTTTTTACAACTCTAAAGTGTCCCCATGTACAGTAATCGGGATATGGAAAAAGAAAAATTGTCAGGTCAGAGAGGATCTTAACATAGGAAAGAACTTTGGTCAGGTTGTGTGTGCGTCATCAGCCCGGAAACAAGTCACTCTGCAGCTAAGAAATTCCGCGCGCTCTGTAACAGTCGGCAAGAAGACGTTCAATGCAGCAATGGCTGAGAACCGAGCACAAACACGCTCCAAAAAGCGGACCGCTGCTGGCCCTGGGGGAGACGAAACTCGGCCCGAAGGTAAGCCAAGCACGATTCGAATGGATATACCGGTAGCCCAGGTAGAAAGTTCGGGCGAAAGTTTGTCATGTTTGATAGTTTAAAAGACGACAATGCACCTAAGGCTTGCTTGATATGTCTTCGGAGAAGGGCTGATGTCATTTTCCGTTGTAAATTACACTAGATTTTTCCCCATATAAGGATTTTACTGTAGCCCCATTTCGAACTGAACGTTAACTTTCACTAAACTGTTGTCGGTATTACGTTATAATCCATTTCAATTCATTTCTAAGGAAACCGACATGTTCGCATCCATAACCGATCACGCAGTGAACACTCTCACATCACGTGAAACTAGGCTAGGCATCAACCTCTTAGCAAAATTGATCTGTAGCTACGGTACAAATAAGCTTAATGGACTGACTTGTTACATCAAGTCGGCTTTATTGACAATTTTTTTGACATGCACTGGTCATACAAAGAATTTGACTGTTTCTTAGGCTACTTTCCCATACACTGCATAGACAAGACAGTAGGCCTAAGTCAACTGGACTGGACAGGAAGAAGACATTAAGGCCTAGGCCTAAACACGTAATCTAGAAGTTGAATACCATTTTCTGTAGGCTACCATACTGTACCCTTGGGCTACTGAAGTAGGCTATTCAAGATGTTTTTTTTCTGCTACTGTGACGGAGGTGTTCCTGCACGGTCCGTCCACCCCCCTCGGGGTTCGAACCTGCCACCTCGTCAACTACAACGGTCCGGCAATGGGAGACACAGTACGATACCGCTGGGCCAAGAGACTAGTCTCTCGGCCCAACGGCACGAGACTGTATGAGGCTTTCGGGAGAGAGGTTTACTAACGTTCCACACGCTAACACTGCAAGTTAGCCTCCGTTACACTCTCCCCCTTAAACCTCACTCCCATCCGGGTCACGGCACCATTGTAGCCGGAACGCTCTGCTGTCCCGGCTATCCCCTGCGTTGTGTTCCGGTGCCAATAAAGGGAGAGACACTGGTGCTGTTCTTTCCTCGCAAAGTGGTTTATTCTCCTCTCCCAGCTCTCTCCCAGCTCTCTCCCAGCTCTTTAAACAGAAAAAACAGAGCACAAATGGGGATAAGGCACTGCCCTCGCGTCATCAGACCCGCCTCTCCCTGCTCTGCTTAAAAGAACTGACCATAAAACAAAACACAATGCAAACATACTAAAAACAGTTAGCCAGCATTGGGAGTACATACCTTTAAACAGAAAAAACAGAGCACAAATGGGGATAAGGCACTGCCCTCGCGTCATCAGACCCGCCTAACATAAAAACACACCACAGCGAACCTTCAGGCGCCAAGTCCAAAGACAAAAGGCTAATCAGTGCCAAAAACGAGTGATTAGCTTGATAGCTAACTAGTGCTCTCAAAATACATATTTCAAACGAAACAAAATACTCATTACATCAGTTTTCACATGTACTTATCATCATATAACATGTAGAAACGAAAAATGCAACATTGCAACACACGGATTATTTTATACAGATCACCGCTCGTGAAAATACGTACCTCTCCCTGCTCTGCTTAAAAGAACTGAACAGAGAGGAACGTGCAACACAAAAGATAGGTCACGCACGCCACTAGGGGGCGCTATAACACAAAAAATACAGCAAAAACTCCCAATACCAGCAAATGAACAAAACTACATACAGGATTTTGGGGAAATAAACCAACCAACATAAAGGAAAATTCCACATATCTTATGGCATGGAAAATAAGAAAATAAAAATACATATGTGAGTATTATCTTCACTGCTACACTACCTCAATAGCCTACTGCATGCATACTGCAGTGTTTTATAGCCTACCACATTTCAAGTAGGCCAATGAAAGTTAATGTAGGCTAGTGCTTGTTTCTCATGTAGTGAAAGTACGAAGTATTCAAATGATTTAACCTTTAAGAGTGTACCGTCACACCGGTGTGACGGGAATGTTCGGGAAGTGAAAGTTCTATAGAATTCTGGGCGCCATACAATACAATATGGAATTTTAGAATCTTGCATTGTTTTAGAACACATTCTTTTTATAGAATGTTCAAAAACCCACACTCTTACATTAGGCCACTACTTTGGCCAAAGTTTCCCAGGCTCCTTTAACATTTGCAATGTGAAAGTTATGAGCATGGTTCCAAATGATTTGGTAATAAAATCAACACTGCTGAATTGACTGTTTATATTTGTTTTATTGATTACAGCATAGCATAGCATTGTATACTGGTTCAAATTATTTATATCTAAGAAATATATAGGACTTGGTGTTATTTCTGTTTTTTTGTTTTTGTTTTTGTTTTTTTTTGTTTTTTTTCATAATACTTTGGTGAATGCTGTGGTTGACCTATACATGGAACAGCCCTATAGTTGAGTTCAGTCATCAAAATAGGGTACTTCATATAGTGGTAAGAAACATAAAATAAATGTTGACTGTGTATGTCGTACAGTATTTGCATATGCTGCTTTGATATAGGGGACAATGCAATGTGTTCAACTCATCTAACCTCGCATCCTCTCCTACTAGTGGCCTTCTGCTTCCCGCCTGCATTTAATAACTTCAACCATTTAGGTTCTCCACTGTCAGCTAAGGCACAAGAACTTTTGTGGGACTTAAACAAGAAAATTACCATTGATATGTGGTTTTGCGAGAAATTGAATAAAGCATACATGGTCAATAATACCATAAGACAAGGAGAGGATGCAATTACTGAGTTAGATCCAGCCACTAACTTCCTCTTTATTTAATAACGCAGTACTTCTCTTTGCTTGACTATTCACAGCGCCCACTATTCAGCTCGCCATGCGGCAGAAGCAGCATGAGTGTGAAATGTTACAACAAAAAATTGACTACCAGCAAGACAAAATTGACGCTTTAACAAAAGAAAGAGACTTCCTGAAGGAGCAACTAACTGCAGGTATGTTTGTACATGGAGGTATCTTAAATATTCATTCCGGAATACGACCCTTTGATTTCCTTCAGGATTAATAACAGTTATCTACTCCACTTGCTGCTTGCTGTGCGGCCGTTTGTTGGCCTATACTGTATGTGCTCACAAACTAATTGTCCTACTGGCTGCATATCAACTCAAGCAGTACACACAACTAGTGCTGCAACTAACGATTAATTTATGGTCGACTAATCGATAGATGTAGTCACGATTAGTCACGATTAGTCGTGAAACAAACAAAAAAACTTGCTCGAACCTCATAAAAACCGTCCCGGCCTCTAGCGCAGGGAAGGGAAAAAATTCGTACAGCTCACAATGAACTTGAAATCATGATTAGTAGCTTATTTACTCCAAGATACAACATCCATTTCATATGTGGTGGGCAATTTTAGGTTTCAATTAAGTGATAAAGCATTAGTAAAGTAAGCAAAAAAGCATTGAATTTAATTAAACGATTAGTCGACAATGACAATTCGTGTCGACAATTTTTTATAGACGATTATTCACGATTAGTCGACTAATCTTTGCAGCCCTACACACAACATGTTGAATACTGGGGCAGGTAGCCAATGAGGCTCTCGGCAAAACTACTTTTGTTTGCCCCAATGTCACACACATACCAACACTCACAAGACTGTCCTTAGTGGTTGTTAAAGGTGCACTGTGTAATGTTCTTAGTTGTGTATTTGCAGAAGACATGCTGCTAATTTCGTAACTGTTACCCTATTCAGTATTGTCATCAGCATTAAATTGTAATTATTCATAATCACTACGAAAATTGTACTTTTCATACGGGAAAAGGTGAATCTTTCCTTGTCTGTTTTTGTGAATTCACATTCAGAGTGTGTGTGTGTGGGTGGGTGGGTGTGTTTAAATGCCTGAGTAACTGCTTGTATTGTATGTTACTGTACTTTATGTTTCTTTACCTGCCCAGGGACTGCAGATGGAAATTAGCTTGTAAGCTATAATCAGGTGCAGGTCATCTCTTTACTTTTGTAACTAATGTATTTTGCACATGGTCCCTACTAACATAAACTAAACTAAACTAAAATTAAAACTCTGCAGGGAAAATGCTACTCTGCCTGAATCGTATACATGCTGTAGCCTCTTTATGCAGATGGGCCCGTTCACTGTTTGCTGAAAAGACTCAACTACATTGTAGCAACATTGCTAAGACTTCTCCGAGAGCCTCAAGTCACAGATTAGCACTTGATCACAACAGTTTTGGTGTCAAAAAATGTTATAACAAAGGTTCTGTGCAAAGGGGTTAAACTGTAATGAACCCTGTCCATTTACAACTTTGCATTAATTACATGAAGTATATTGTGGAGCAAGAGAAATTAAGAATTTCACATGTTTTATATGTTCTGCATATTGTTCATTATTACCAGCTCTTAAGAAAGAAGACAGTGGGACTAGCGGTGGTGCCAGTGGCGGGACCAGCGGTGGTGCCAGTGGCGGGACCAGCGGTGGTGCCAGTGGCGGCGGAAACAGTGGTGGCAAAACCATCAAAATTCCTGATTCTTCTGAATCAGAAACTGATGTCGATTCGGATTCAGAGGGCTCCACCTCCTCCTCTTCCCCCAAAGGGAAAAAGAAGAAGGCCAAGAAGGCAAAGAAGGCCAAGAAGATAATAAAACCAGGGCGCAGAGGTAACACACTGAACACTGTCATATTCCCGAGGATCTCTGCTGTATGTTTTTAAAGATTGTTTGTCCATGTGACATTGCATTTGATATAGTTGCAAATAATATGAATTGACATACACTACCAGGGTTTTCACACCTGGTCACTTTTAAGTGAACCAAACTCAGTCCCCTTTAAGTGGACCAAAAAGTGAACCGACAGCAGAAGGACTCAGTTCTATTTTTGTTCATATTGTGAGTGTATTACAAAAAGAATTGGCTGATCTTTCTGGTCCTGGTAGGCTTTTATGGTGTGCCACTCTTCTTTTTTATCACACACGGTCCTCTAGAGCCCTCCTTCAGTGATTACATCTAGTCACAAGTGTAACAGCGTTTCCACACTTGGTCCCTTTCAGCCGCCTAGGCGAACTCAGAGTAGTGACTCCGCAATTTGCCGCATATGTGAACGCTCCATAGCGTACCCAGACCCCTCGGAAGCGAACCATACTGACACCTTCGTCGACGTGGTCTCAGTTTGGTTCGCTATTGAGTCCTGACAAGTTACAGCGTTTTCACACCTGGTCCCCTTTAACAGTGTTTTCACACCTGGTCCCTTTCAGCCGCCTAAGCGAATTCAGAATAGTGACTCAGCATTTTTGCCGCATATGTGACACTCCAAAGTGTACCCAGACCCCTCGGAAGCGAACCGTACTGAGACCTTCGTCGACGTGGTCTCAGTTCGGTTCACTTATGAGTTCTGACAAGTTACCAGGGATTAAAGTATTCCGGCCCCAGGCCGGATTTCCGGCTCGTAGCGATTGACCGTGGGTAAAAAAATAAATAAAAAAAAACACTCGAAAATGAATTGACGGTAAATAATAATAATAAAGACGACAGAAATCCCCCTTACATTTGTCAGCCAATAGTAGCAAAGGAGCGCTCTGAAACTAACATTATTAACCAATCAGAAGAAGAAGGGGGCGGGTCTTGGCTCATCTAGTTTCTTGGTCCAGTCGCCTCGCCATTAAATGGGACAGTGTTGTGCTAACAACTCTACAGGCACCGTGCGCAATTTACGGCTCCATGAGCAGAGAGACGTGTAAAGATAACTGTATGCTATGGATGCTGATGCTGTTGTCGACTAAAGTATAAAAATAAATGACACGGACATTGTGTTTTGAGATACAGAAGGGTGGTTTATATGCATTTTAGCGGCTTGTGTTACTGTCAAAAGTTTGTGCAGCTTATCTGCGCTGTGCTAGCTGAAGCCCTGTTCCATTCAAAAGAATGACTGCAACAGCGAATTAATTAATGAATCAATCACCACATTACTTTCTGGGATTGTTGAAGAGGTTGTGGGCATACACTATGTGCTTCACTCTACAACTACTTGTGAGTACGCCAAGATTAAGAGAATTGTTATTGGTTACAATTTGACAAAATAATTTTAGGCGCATCGGTGCGACCAGCAGGAATGGAAATGCTAAACACCCATTTTAATGGGCATGCAATTAATAGTCATTCTGCCGTAGGCCTAGTCGCCCATTACGCTAAACAAGTTCTTAAAACGGCGGTCAGTCCTTAAACTCCGCTGAACTAGCTTTCTCTCCCGTCCTCCTCTCGCTGACAGCCCACACAGGCAGCCGCGCGTTTCAGAATAGAATGGACGACTTCGCAATCCGCTAAAGTATCCGCGTTCACATGTGCTTTTAGACCAGTTAGCCGCCAGCTGGTCTAATAGAGGAGGTCAACTTTGTGCTGCCATACTCAGAGAACGGTTGAAGGTACAATAGAAAGGTATCAGACAGTATCACTTTAAGCTTATACTGTATGCTGGCCCCGCCCCTTAATGCATAAATACCTATTTTCTAGCACCTTCATCTACCACATGGTGGCGCCATGTCAGATTGCCATTTCAGTCACAGGGAAATGTTCGTAGTCACACAAATCATCCTGTGAAGGGACAGCATTGAAAAATGCTGCATAATGAATTTTTGACATTTTTGTCATTTTGTATATGATAACTAAATTCATAAAGCCATAGCTTCGCTATATTACGAGATATCAAAAATCTGTCCAGTGTTTGTCATTGTCAATGCCTTAAGCTCATGTCCAACCAATATGAAGCACATTCGATGTACGGTGTAGGACAAGTACATCACATTCATTGCATGTCAATTTTCAAAAAAATCTCTTCCTGTAGGGCGTGGTCATGGCCATGCATAAGTGTAATGTTAGCTTAAGTGTGTGTGCATGGTTGTGTGTTGGAAAGTCTGATGTATTAACAAAACTTAGCCCCATAACGCACGCCGCACCACCAGTGGCACACTGTAATAGTCACTACAATAAACTACTGTAGTACTACACCACTATGACACAACACATAGCATTTAGTAATACAGTACGACTTGGTCATTGCCAATCTGGTAGCAGAAAGTTTATAATGCTGTGTGGGTTAAAACCTTCTTCTTTTATTTTGCAGCCAAAACAACGACCCACATCATCGAACGTTATAAAAGAATTCTGAAATATTACGGCCGCTATGGCACGATGGTGGCAGCATTTGATAAAGAAGACATCGACCGAAACACCGTGAAACAGACAGCGGCGATTGCGGAGCTGCACATCGCAGCTCCCAAGAAGTTGGAAGAGGTTCTGGGCCGCCAAGGAGCAAACCGAAAGCTGTCTACCATTGCTGCGGACTGCTTGAATATCATCACTGCTGAACCAGAGCTGCAGCAGCAGATTGCCTTGCTAAAAGGCAAAGGGGAGCTGTTGCCCATTAAGATCTAATAAGATTAAAATGTAGTTGCACACATGTTCTCCATGTTCTTCAGGTTGTAGTTGTATTGAATGTGTGTTTGTAGTTTCATTTTTTTATAGTTTGTGGTAACAATGTTTGATAATAATAATAATTTTGATTATGTACTTTTACTTTTTGTTTTACGGTCATAACACGTACTGTATTAAATTGTTACACTTTGACATTGTCTTGTCCTTAATTAATATGCCTTAACAGCTAGCTTGTAAATTGGGGTAGTACCCACACTAGTCACCCAAAGACATTTGTGGAAGTTTTAACTCCTTTGCTATACATCACAAGTCATTTTTGAATGTTTTTAAGGTTTCACTTAATAGCTCCCCATGGGATTCTTTAGTAATGGGTTATAACTGCTTGGTTACACATCAGTAAGACTTAACAAGTAACTTCTGAATGTGTTTTAAGGCCTAAACAGGTTCAACTTTAGAATAGCCCCCTAGATATACTTTGTTAATGTGACATAACTCCTTAACTACATGTAAGTAAGGGTTAGCTGATCATTTGAGAATGTGTTAAAACCATTCCAAACATGTTTCACTTAAGAATTGCTCTCCAGGGGATTCTTTGCTAATGGGTTGTAACTGCTTGGTTAAACATCAGTAAGGCTTAA
>JAODJS010018644.1:3379-16654 GCA_027576325.1 Sciades assimilis | reverse complement strand
ACCGGAGCAATCCAGGTCAGTTTCTATCTGTAATGCCACTTTTCCCAGTACGAAAGGACCGGAAAAAGGGGGCCCATGTTACCAATATGCCCCACCCCAACTTAATGACAACAACTTAATTAAATAAAAGGAGGGCATGCCCCATCCATCAAGATAAGATTATTAAGATGGCAGAGCCCGGTAATTGCAAAAGGCCTAAGCCCTTTCCACCGGAGGTTCAAATCCTCCTCTTAATCTATGCAAGCCTTATTAATTACCCACCTAATCAACCCCCTAGCCTACATCATTCCAATCCTACTAGCAGTCGCCTTCCTAACTTTACTTGAACGCAAAATATTAGGATATATACAACTACGCAAAGGCCCAAACGTGGTAGGCCCTTACGGAATTCTGCAACCAATTGCAGATGGTATTAAACTATTTCTTAAAGAACCACTGCGCCCCTCTACCTCCTCCCCAATCCTATTTCTTATCACCCCTATGCTAGCCCTCACCCTAGCTCTAGCTCTATGGGCACCCATGCCCCTGCCCAACCCCATTATTGACCTAAATCTGGGCATACTCTTTATCCTAGCCCTTTCAAGTCTAGCAGTTTATTCTATCCTGGGCTCAGGATGAGCCTCCAATTCCAAATACGCCCTAATAGGGGCCCTACGAGCAGTCGCCCAAACCATCTCCTATGAAGTCAGTTTAGGCTTAATCTTACTATCCATTATTATTTTCACAGGAGGTTTTACCCTACAAATATTTAACACAACCCAAGAAACAATTTGACTACTATTTCCAGCCTGACCCCTTGCTGCCATGTGATATATCTCCACTTTAGCCGAAACAAACCGAGCCCCCTTTGACCTCACAGAAGGAGAGTCAGAACTGGTATCCGGATTTAACGTTGAGTACGCAGGAGGTCCTTTCGCACTCTTTTTTCTAGCTGAATATGCCAACATTCTCCTTATAAATACACTATCTACCATCCTATTTTTAGGCTCAACCCACATACCCACCCTCCCCCAAATTACCTCCATTAGCATTTTAACAAAAGCCTCACTACTATCTCTACTTTTCCTATGAGTACGTGCCTCCTACCCCCGTTTCCGATATGACCAACTCATACACCTAGCCTGAAAAAATTTTCTACCAATAACCCTCGCCCTCATCTTATGACACGCCGCCCTACCAATCGCATTCACTGGCTTACCCCCTCAACTATAAAGGAGCTGTGCCTGAATGCCCAAGGGCCACTTTGATAGAGTGAATTATGGAGGCTAAAATCCTCCCAGCTCCTTAGAAAAAAGGGACTCGAACCCTCATTATGGAGATCAAAACCCCAAGTGCTTCCATTACACCATTTTCTAGTAAGATCAGCTAAATCAAGCTTTTGGACCCATACCCCAAAAATGTAGGTTAAAATCCTTCTCTTACGAATGAGTCCCTATATCTTAACAATACTACTATCAAGCTTAGGTCTAGGCACAACCCTAACATTCATAAGCTCCCACTGACTCCTAGCCTGAATAGGCCTTGAAATCAACACATTAGCAATCCTACCCCTAATAGCCAAACACCACCACCCACGAGCTGTGGAAGCAACAACTAAATACTTCTTAGCCCAAGCCACTGCCGCAGCCACAATCCTGTTCGCCAGCACAATCAATGCTTGAACCACAGGAGAATGAAACATTTACTGTCTAAACCACCCCCTCGCCATCACACTAATCACCATAGCACTAGCACTAAAAGTAGGACTAGCCCCTGTACACTTCTGAATGCCCCCTGTAATACAAGGACTAGACCTCTCCACAGGACTAATTATAGCCACCTGACAAAAACTAGCACCCTTTGCATTAATTATTCAAACAACCCAAATAATGCACCCCCAGCTATTAATTACCCTCGGTTTATTATCAACAATTATTGGTGGTTGGGGAGGCCTTAACCAAACCCAACTACGAATTATTCTAGCCTATTCATCCATCGCCCACCTAGGCTGAATGATTATTATCGCCCAATTTAAACCTCAACTAACCATACTAGCCCTACTTATATATATTATCATAACCTCCACAATATTCCTAACATTTAAACTACTATCCACCACAAAAATCAATACATTAGCAACAATCTGATCTAAAACCCCAATTATTATAGCCCTCACCCCCCTAGCCCTCCTCTCCCTGGGAGGCCTCCCTCCCCTAACAGGATTTATGCCAAAATGACTAATTTTACAAGAACTTACTATCCAAAATCTCCCCCTAACCGCAACCATCATAGCACTCAGCGCCCTACTAAGCCTTTACTTCTATCTACGACTATGTTACGCCATAACCCTTACAATCTCTCCAAACACAAATAACTCCTTAACACCATGACGCCTCCCAAACACACAAAATATGGCCCCCCTCGCCATTTTAATGACCCTCTCCCTACTACTCCTCCCCCTAACCCCCTCAACCCAAATATTAATCAACTAGAGATTTAGGATAACAATACAGACCAAAAGCCTTCAAAGCTTTAAGTAGGAGTGAAAATCCCCTAATCTCTGTATAAGACTTGCAGGACTCTATCCCACATCTTCTGAATGCAACCCAGACACTTTAATTAAGCTAAAGCCCTACTAGATGAGAAGGCCTCGATCCTACAAACTTCTAGTTAACAGCTAGATACTCAAACCAGCGAGCATTCATCTACTCTCCCCGCCTTCAGGAGAAAGGCGGGGAAAGCCCCGGCAGGCGGTAAGACTGCATCTTTGGATTTGCAATCCAACATGTTGTACACTACAGAGCTGTGATAGGGAAAGGACTTGAACCCTTGTTCATGGAGCTACAATCCACCGCCTGACTCTCGGCCACCCTACCTGTGACAATCACACGCTGATTTTTCTCAACCAATCATAAAGATATCGGTACCCTCTATTTAGTATTTGGTGCTTGAGCCGGGATAGTTGGAACCGCCCTCAGCCTGTTAATTCGGGCAGAGCTAGCCCAACCTGGTGCTCTTCTGGGTGATGACCAAATTTATAATGTTATCGTTACTGCCCATGCTTTTGTAATAATTTTCTTTATAGTAATACCAATTATAATTGGAGGCTTTGGAAATTGACTCGTCCCCCTAATAATTGGAGCCCCCGACATAGCGTTCCCCCGAATAAATAATATAAGCTTCTGACTTCTCCCCCCATCCTTTCTACTCCTCCTTGCCTCCTCGGGGGTAGAAGCAGGGGCGGGAACGGGGTGGACTGTTTACCCTCCTCTTGCTGGAAACCTCGCACACGCAGGAGCTTCTGTAGATTTAACTATCTTTTCCCTTCACTTAGCAGGGGTGTCCTCAATTCTAGGAGCCATTAATTTTATTACAACTATTATTAATATAAAACCCCCAGCTATCTCCCAGTATCAAACACCTTTATTTGTTTGAGCCATCCTGATTACCGCTGTTCTTTTACTTCTTTCCCTCCCAGTTTTAGCTGCCGGCATCACTATATTATTAACAGACCGCAATCTAAATACTACTTTCTTTGACCCTGCAGGAGGAGGAGACCCTATCCTCTACCAACACCTTTTTTGATTCTTCGGTCATCCAGAAGTATACATTTTAATTCTACCAGGATTTGGAATAATTTCCCATATTGTAGCCTACTATGCAGGCAAAAAAGAACCATTTGGTTATATGGGAATAGTATGGGCTATAATGGCTATTGGTCTCCTAGGCTTCATCGTATGAGCACACCACAT
This sequence comes from Sciades assimilis, assembly GCA_027576325.1. Taxonomy (NCBI): domain Eukaryota; kingdom Metazoa; phylum Chordata; class Actinopteri; order Siluriformes; family Ariidae; genus Sciades; species Sciades assimilis. The sequence goes on along the minus strand of JAODJS010018644.1, from coordinate 12,923 downwards.
ATTTACAGTAGGGATAGACGTAGACACTCGAGCGTACTTTACATCCGCAACAATAATTATTGCAATCCCAACCGGAGTAAAAGTCTTTAGCTGACTTGCTACCCTGCACGGAGGCTCAATTAAATGAGAAACCCCTCTGCTATGAGCACTTGGCTTCATTTTCCTATTTACAGTTGGTGGACTAACTGGAATTGTCTTAGCAAACTCATCATTAGATATTGTCCTGCATGATACATACTATGTAGTAGCCCACTTCCATTACGTCCTATCAATAGGAGCTGTATTCGCTATTATAGGAGCCTTCGTCCACTGATTCCCTCTATTTACAGGTTACACAATACATGACACCTGAACAAAAATTCATTTTGGAACTATATTCCTGGGTGTTAATTTAACCTTCTTTCCTCAACACTTCCTAGGCCTGGCCGGAATACCACGGCGATACTCAGACTACCCAGATGCCTACTCACTGTGAAATATTATCTCATCCATCGGCTCTTTAATCTCCCTAGTAGCAGTTGTAATATTCCTATATATCTTATGAGAAGCATTTACTGCTAAACGAGAAGTTCTTTCTGTTGAAATAACTTCCACAAACGCAGAATGACTGCACGGGTGCCCCCCACCTTACCACACATTTGAAGAACCGGCCTTTGTGCAAGTAAAAACCAACTAACGAGAAAGGAGGGACTCGAACCCCCGTAGACTAGTTTCAAGCCAGCCACATAACCGCTCTGCCACTTTCTTCCATAAGATACTAGTAAAAATATTACCCTGCTTTGTCAAGGCAGAATTGCAGGTTAAACCCCTGCGTACCTTAAGCCTAAAGGCTTAATGGCACATCCCTCACAACTAGGATTCCAAGACGCGGCCTCCCCTGTAATAGAAGAGCTTCTACACTTCCATGACCATGCCTTAATAATTGTTTTTCTAATCAGCACACTCGTCCTATATATTATTGTTGTAATAGTAACAACTAAACTTACTAATAAATATATCTTAGACTCCCAAGAAATCGAAGTCATCTGAACAATCCTACCAGCAGTTATTCTTATCTTAATTGCTCTCCCATCCTTACGAATTCTTTACCTAATAGATGAAGTAAATGATCCCCATCTTACTGTAAAAGCTATGGGCCATCAATGATACTGAAGCTATGAATATACTGATTATGAAAATTTAGCCTTCGATTCATATATAATTCCCACACAAGATTTATCCCCTGGACAATTTCGATTACTTGAAACAGACCATCGAATAGTTATTCCAATAGAATCCCCCATCCGAGTTCTAGTATCCGCCGAAGACGTTCTCCACTCCTGAGCCGTACCAGCCCTAGGTATTAAAATAGATGCCGTTCCGGGACGATTAAATCAAACATCCTTCATCACCTCCCGCCCTGGAGTATTCTACGGACAGTGTTCTGAAATTTGTGGCGCTAATCACAGCTTTATGCCAATTGTTGTAGAAGCCGTTCCTCTAGAACACTTTGAAAATTGATCCTCATTAATACTTGAAGACGCCTCACTAGAAAGCTAAACTGGGATTAGCGTTAGCCTTTTAAGCTAAAGATTGGTGACCCCCAACCACCTCTAGTGACATGCCCCAATTAAACCCCGCCCCATGATTCATCATCCTTGTCTTCTCATGACTAATTTTCTTAACAGTAATTCCCCCAAAAATTTTAAGCCACACCTTTACAAATGATATTACAACACTAAATACCAAAGACCTTAAATCAAACACCTGAAACTGACCTTGGCACTAAATCTATTTGACCAATTCATGAGCCCCACATACCTGGGCATCCCCCTAATTGCCATCTCACTAACACTCCCCTGAATACTAGTCCCCTCTCCAACCAGCCGCTACCTAAATAACCGCCTAATCTCCGCCCAAAGCTGATTTATCAAAACCTTTACACAGCAGCTACTTACCCCCTTAAATCCTGGAGGACACAAATGAGCTACAATCCTTGCCTCCCTAATAATCTTTATTCTCACATTAAATATATTAGGCCTACTACCATACACATTTACACCTACAACTCAGCTATCCCTAAATATGGGCTTAGCTACCCCACTCTGATTAGCCACAATTATTATTGGAATACGAAATCAGCCCACAGTAGCCCTAGGCCACCTCCTTCCTGAAGGAACCCCTGCCCCCTTAATCCCAATCCTAATTATTATTGAAACTATTAGTTTATTTATTCGACCCCTCGCACTAGGCGTACGACTTACAGCCAACCTCACAGCCGGCCACCTACTAATTCAACTAATCTCAACCGCGACAATTACCCTAATGCCCCTAATAACTACAGTAGCAACATTCACTGCCATTCTTCTAGTACTTTTAACCCTTCTAGAGATTGCAGTAGCTTTTATTCAAGCCTACGTGTTTGTATTACTACTAAGCCTTTACCTACAAGAAAACGTTTAATGGCCCACCAAGCACACGCATACCATATGGTTGACCCAAGCCCATGACCTCTCACTGGTGCAGTAGCTGCTCTTCTAATAACATCCGGTCTTGCAATCTGATTTCACTTCCATTCAACAATTCTATTAACACTAGGACTTATACTTCTTTTACTTACTATATATCAATGATGACGAGATATTATTCGAGAAGGCACCTTTCAAGGCCATCACACCCCTCCAGTACAAAAAGGCCTTCGATACGGGATGATCCTCTTCATCACCTCAGAAGTATTCTTCTTCCTAGGATTTTTCTGAGCCTTTTATCATTCCAGCCTTGCCCCTACTCCAGAACTAGGAGGCTGCTGACCCCCAACAGGAATTACTCCATTAGACCCCTTTGAAGTCCCACTCCTTAACACCGCCGTCCTTCTAGCATCAGGCGTAACAGTAACCTGATCCCACCACAGCCTCATAGGAGGAGAGCGCAAACAAGCAATTCAATCCCTAACACTAACAATCATTCTAGGATTTTACTTCACTGCCCTCCAAGCAATAGAATATTATGAAGCTCCCTTTACTATTGCCGACGGAGTATACGGCTCAACTTTCTTTGTCGCAACCGGCTTCCACGGCCTACATGTTATTATTGGCTCAACCTTCCTTGCCATTTGCCTGCTCCGCCAAATCCAATATCATTTTACATCAGAACATCACTTTGGGTTTGAAGCAGCCGCCTGATACTGACATTTCGTAGATGTTGTATGATTATTCCTATATGTCTCTATCTACTGATGAGGATCATATCTTTCTAGTATTAAATTAGTACCCGTGACTTCCAATCACTTAGTCTTGGTTAAACTCCAAGGAAAGATAGTGAATATAGTTATGACCATCCTCCTTATTTCTGCTGCCCTCTCCTTAATCCTTGCCCTAGTATCGTTCTGATTACCTCAAATAAGCCCTGACGCAGAAAAACTCTCCCCCTATGAATGTGGCTTTGACCCCCTAGGGTCCGCACGACTACCCTTTTCCCTACGCTTCTTCCTTATTGCCATTCTGTTCCTATTGTTTGACTTAGAAATTGCCCTACTCCTCCCACTACCCTGGGGCAACCAACTTCCAGCCCCCACCTATGCCCTTCTATGAGCCGCAATCATTTTGATCCTCCTTACATTAGGCTTAATTTATGAATGAATACAAGGAGGCCTAGAATGGGCCGAATAGGAGATTAGTCCAAATATAAGACCTCTGATTTCGGCTCAGAAAACCACGGTTCAAACCCGTGATCCCCTTATGACTCCCATATATTTCACTTTTACCTCAGCATTCACCCTGGGATTAATAGGTCTAGCCTTCCACCGTACTCACCTCTTGTCCGCCCTTCTATGTCTAGAAGGAATAATATTATCTCTATTTATTGCCTTAGCTATATGAACACTACAATTAGAATCAACTGCCTTTTCTGCAGCCCCTATTTTCCTTCTAGCCTTCTCAGCTTGTGAAGCTAGTGCAGGCCTGGCCTTACTGGTCGCTACGGCCCGAACCCATGGAACAGACCATTTACAAGCCCTAAATTTATTACAATGCTAAAAATCTTAGCACCAACAATTATATTATTTCCCACAATCTGACTCTCCCCCTCAAAATGACTCTGAGCCAACACAACCTTCCAAAGCCTCATTATTGCCTTAATTAGTCTCACTTGAATTAAGTGGCCTTCAGAAACAGGCTGAACATCATCTAACTTATATTTAGGCACAGACCCCTTATCAACCCCCCTGCTTGTGCTTACTTGCTGACTGCTCCCCCTAACAATTTTAGCCAGTCAAAATCATATCAAAACAGAACCCATCAATCGCCAACGAATATATATTACCCTCCTAACCTCCCTCCAAGCCCTTTTAATTATAACATTTAGTGCCACCGAAATCATTATATTCTATGTAATATTTGAAGCAACGCTCATCCCAACCCTAATTATTATCACCCGATGAGGCAATCAAACCGAACGCCTAAACGCAGGAACATACTTTTTATTTTATACCCTAGCAGGCTCCCTCCCCCTCCTAGTAGCCCTCCTTCTCCTCCATCAAAACACAGGAACCCTCTCAATATCTATTCTCCAATATTCACAACCACTAACCCTCTCCTCCTGAGGAGACAAAATTTGATGAGCAGGGTGCCTCATTGCTTTCCTAGTAAAAATGCCCTTGTACGGAGTCCACCTTTGACTCCCAAAAGCCCATGTAGAAGCCCCAGTAGCAGGATCAATAGTACTAGCAGCTATTCTACTAAAACTTGGAGGCTATGGCATAATGCGCATAATAGTAATTTTAGACCCCCTATCTAAAGAAATACTCTACCCAATTGTAGCCCTGGCCCTCTGAGGAGTTGTAATAACAGGCTCAATTTGCCTTCGACAAACGGACCTAAAATCACTAATTGCCTATTCATCTGTTAGTCATATAGGCCTAGTTGTAGGAGGCATCCTAATCCAAACACCATGGGGGTTTACTGGAGCCTTAGTCTTAATGATTGCCCACGGCCTAGCTTCCTCTGCTCTCTTCTGCTTAGCTAATACTACTTATGAACGAACTCACAGTCGAACAATAATTTTAGCTCGAGGAATGCAAATTATCTTCCCACTCACCGCTATTTGATGATTCATCTCAAACCTAGCAAACCTAGCCCTACCCCCCCTACCAAACCTAATAGGAGAATTACTACTTATCACAGCAATATTCAACTGATCCCCCTGAACCCTAGCCTTTACCGGAGCAGGAACCCTTATTACCGCTACCTACTCTCTTTACTTATTCTTAATAACCCAACGAGGCCCACTCCCCCAACATATTAGCAACCTCCAATCCTTCCACACACGAGAGCACCTTCTCATAACCCTTCACCTCCTCCCAATTATTCTCCTCATCACAAAACCAGAGATCATATGAGGCTGATGATACTGTAGATATAGTTTAACACAAAACATTAGATTGTGATTCTAAAAATAGAGGTTCAAATCCCCTTATCCACCGAAAGAGGCCCGAAGCAATAAGGATTGCTAATCCCTACGTCCACGGTTAAATTCCGTGGCTCATTCGTCCAACACTTGCTTCTATAGGATAACAGCTCATCCATTGGTCTTAGGAACCAAAAACTCTTGGTGCAACTCCAAGTAGCAGCTATGGAGATCCTCTTACTTTCCATTACAAGTTTCACCCTACTTTGTCTAGCATGACCCTTCCTGGTTACACTAAACCCCAATCCCCTAGACCATAACTGAGCCCTCAACCGTGCCAAAAACACAACACTCATTTCATTCCTTGCCAACATAATCCCACTAAGCGTCTTCTTATATCAAGGAACAGAAAATGTCATTATCACCTGACACTGAATAAATATCATAAACTTTGATATTAATATTAGCCTCAAATTTGACCACTATTCCCTAATCTTCACCCCCGTCGCCCTATTTGTAACATGATCTATCCTAGAGTTCGCATCATGATATATACATTCCGACCCTAACCTAGACTGATTTTATAAGTACTTACTTCTATTCTTGGCATCAATAATTATTCTAGTAACTGCTAACAATATATTTCAACTTTTCATCGGCTGAGAGGGAGTAGGCATTATATCATTTCTCCTCATCGGATGGTGGCACGGTCGAGCTAACGCTAATACAGCTGCCCTAAAAGCAATCCTTTATAACCGAATTGGAGATGTGGGCCTAATCTTAACTATTGCTTGAATAGCAATAAACCTCAACTCATGAGAAATACCACAAATATTTTTACTATCCAAAGAGCTCGATATAACCCTCCCCCTACTTGGTATTGTCCTCGCCGCCGCTGGAAAATCCGCTCAATTTGGTCTCCACCCATGGCTCCCCTCAGCAATAGAAGGCCCGACCCCTGTCTCCGCTCTACTCCACTCAAGTACTATGGTGGTTGCAGGTATCTTCCTTCTTATCCGAATATACCCTTTAATAGAAAATAATCAACTAATCCACACCATTTGCCTCTGCCTAGGAGCCATAACAGCACTATTTACCGCTACCTGTGCCCTAACCCAAAATGACATCAAAAAAATCGTAGCATACTCAACATCAAGCCAACTTGGTCTAATAATAGTTACCATCGGCCTTGGCCAACCCCATCTGGCCTTTCTACACATCTGCACTCACGCCTTCTTTAAAGCCATACTCTTCCTGTGCTCTGGCTCAATTATCCACAGCCTCAACAATGAACAAGATATCCGAAAAATAGGAGGCCTGCACAACTTATTGCCCATCACTTCCACCTGCATAATCATCGGAAGCCTCGCCCTCACAGGCCTGCCCTTCCTGACAGGCTTCTACTCAAAAGATGCAATCATTGAAGCTCTAAACGTCTCCTACCTTAACGCCTCAGCCCTTGCCTTTACACTAATCGCCACTTCTTTTACAGCAGTCTATAGCCTACGGATAGTTTTCTTCGTGTCGATGGGCCACCCCCGATTTTCTTCCTTCCCCCCCATTAATGAAAACGACCCCGCACTCACTGCATCCCTACTACGCCTAAGCTGAGGAACGATTATTATAGGACTAGTTTTCACCTCCTCTTTCCTCCCATCCAAAACACCTATCATAACAATACCCACACCCCTCAAACTAGCCGCACTCCTAGTAACGATCACAGGACTAATCATTGCCCTCTCATTAGCAACCTCAAACCTCACACAGATCAAAATTACCCCCTCCACAGTACTACACAGCTTCTCCAACATACTAGGATTCTTTCCAATCACCCATCGCTTCTTTCCCAAACTGAACCTCACCCTTGGAAAACAAGCTACCAAATTTGATCAACAATGACTAGAGATGGGCCCCAAAGGATTAAACCCTCTTTATCACCTATTTTCCTCAATACTCAAACATTTCAACACCAACCCCCTCAAACTCTATCTACCCGTTTACTTAATTTCATCAATACTAATTATTGCCTTCCTAGCTTCAATCTAAAATAACCTTTAACTCCCCCCCCCTCCCGTTTACACCCCGCCCCACACAGCCCAAATATTGGCAACCCCAGACACTCCTGCTCTTCCAATCCGGGCTCTGCCATGCCCACCTCAACTAAACGGCCCGAAACGCCCCCCGACTCATGCCCCGAGTAAGCTCCACAACTACAAAAAGACATAACAACAAAACCCAGGCACACACAATTAACATCCCTCCCCCAACAGAGTACATCAAAGAAACTCCCCCAAAATCACAACGTACCATAAAAAATTCTTTAAACTCATCCAAAGCTCAACCCCCATGCCCACCCCAAAACCACCATATCGCAACTCCCACTCCCACAAAATAAATCAACACATATATTTTAACTGACCCTACTCCTCATGTTTCAGGAAAAGGCTCAGCCGCCAAAGCCGCCGAATACGCAAATACCACTAACATCCCCCCCAAATAGATTAAGAACAGTACTAAACCAACTAATGGCCCACCATAACCCACCAAAACTCCACATCCCACCCCTGCTGCTATAGCCAAGCCCAAGGCAGCAAAATAAGGCGCAGGATTAGAAGCAACCCCAATCAACCCAACCACCAAACTTAATAAAAGCAGATCAAGAAAATATGTCATAATTCTTACCCGGGCTCTAACCAGGACTAATGACTTGAAAACCCATCGTTGTTATTCAACTATAAGAACATGCTCACCCGAAAAACCCACCCATTACTCAAAATTACCAACAATGCACTAATTGACCTCCCCGCCCCTTCCAACATTTCCGCATGATGAAATTTTGGCTCCCTACTATTACTCTGCCTCATTATACAAACTATAACAGGACTTTTCCTAGCTATACATTACACCTCAGACATCTCCACCGCCTTTTCATCCGTGGCCCACATCTGCCGAGACGTAAATTACGGATGAATTATCCGCAACCTACACGCCAATGGAGCCTCATTCTTTTTCATTTGCATCTACCTCCACATCGGACGGGGATTATACTACGGATCATACCTTTATAAAGAAACCTGAAACATTGGAGTAGTTCTACTACTACTCGTAATAATAACCGCATTCGTTGGGTACGTACTTCCATGGGGTCAAATATCCTTCTGAGGTGCCACAGTAATCACAAACCTATTATCTGCCGTCCCCTACATAGGAGATGCACTAGTACAATGAATCTGAGGCGGCTTCTCAGTTGACAATGCCACACTAACACGATTCTTTGCATTCCATTTCCTACTCCCATTCGCAATTATCGGAGCCACCCTCCTACATGCTCTCTTCCTACATGAAACAGGCTCCAACAACCCAACTGGCCTAAACTCCGACGCAGATAAAATCCCCTTTCACCCCTACTTCTCCTACAAAGACATCCTAGGCTTTATTGTCCTCCTCTCGACCCTTACATCTCTAGCCCTCTTCTCGCCCAACCTCCTCGGAGACCCAGAAAATTTTACCCCCGCCAACCCTCTTGTTACTCCTCCACATATTAAACCAGAATGATATTTCCTATTTGCATATGCCATCCTACGATCAATCCCAAACAAACTCGGAGGGGTCCTGGCACTCCTATTCTCCATCCTAGTACTCATATTCGTCCCGATACTTCATATTTCAAAACAGCAAGGACTCACCTTCCGCCCCCTATCCCAACTCCTCTTTTGAATTCTAGTAGCGGATGTATTTATCCTAACCTGAATTGGGGGAATGCCAGTAGAAGACCCATTCATCATCATCGGACAAATCGCTTCCGTCCTATATTTCTCACTTTTCCTAATTTTTAACCCCCTAGCAAGCTGACTAGAAAACAAACACCTTAACCTCGGCTGCCCTAGTAGCTTAAACTAAAAGCACCGGTCTTGTAATCCGGAGATCGAGGACTAAACCCCCTCCTAGCGCCAGAAAAGGAAGACTCTAACTCCCACCCCTGACTCCCAAAGCCAGAATTCTCAGCTAAACTATTTTCTGTATCAATAATAGTTTTATTTTACATTTACTTATTATGGTATAGTACATATTATGCATAGTATTACATTATGGTATAGTACATATTATGCATAGTATTACATTATGGTATAGTACATATTATGCATAGTATTACATTATGGTA
>JAODJS010017364.1:0-12052 GCA_027576325.1 Sciades assimilis | reverse complement strand
TGCATTTTTGTAGTCCTGGTAATCTTTTATATTGGTAAAGTTGTTTATAGGACCATTTCTCAGTGTCTTTGTTTTTTTAATCAAAAGTTTTTCAGTAATAATTTAATATTTAACATATCACTCAATTTTAATTACAAAAAGAGAAAATCGCAATAATTTCTCGCAACTTTCACTTCCTCCTGCAATATAATCGCAACAAAAACCTAAAAAACAACGCAACTTTCATTGCAATTTTTTGGAAAAAAACCCACATCATCAGGCATTTTAGCCTGCAACAATCACAGAAAAGGCCCGTGAAATCCTGGGGGGACTGATATAATGTTTCCATGATTTTCAAATGTTGAAACTGCAAGTAGTGTAATGCTAAAAAAAAAACTTTCTAATTAAATGGTATTCTTTATTTTTATTAATTAAAAGGCTCTTCATGTTTTAAAGTAATGATTTCTCTTTACTTAGCTGAGCAGTTCTTGACATAAAAGGCGTAATTACAGTGGTCAAATAGGCTGATTTACAATATTTTTAGGGCCATTTACTCCTTCTATTGGCTGCTCCCATACATTCAGGGTCACCACAGTGGAGCTGTTCTGCATATTAGATTTGGCATAGGTTTTACACTGGATGCCCTTCCTGATGTAACCCTCCCCAATCTATCCGGGCTTGGGACTGTCATTAAGTATGCACTGTCTTGTACAAACACAGTGACTGGGTATTTTACCTAATTTGAATGTCTTTGAGCTGTGGGGGAAACCAAAGCACTCTGAGGAAATCCACACAGACACAGGGAGAACATGCAAACTCCACACAGAAAGGCCCCATCAGCGTGAGGTTCGAACCTGGAACCTTCTTGTTGTGAGGTAACAGTACACACTACACCACTGTGCTGCCCAAAGGGCTATTTACTGATTTTTATTATTTACTTCTTATTCCTATTCCAGGAAATACTGTATGATGATACCCTGTGACATTAACATTTAGATATGAATTGAGTTTTTCGTTTGTTTTTCATTTTTACATTGCATTCAGTGAAGCAAATTTTGCAAAGGAAGCTTCTCGCAACATTTTTTTAGCAACTAAATATACAAGTCATGCCAACTATGACAAAAAAAAAGTGTTGACAAAAAAGTGACTCATTGTGTACACAATGAGTTTAACACAACAAATATTTCATCTCGGCAACAAAGATCAGTTCAGAGAAGGATAGTGTGAGTAAGAAGTAGGGGAGCTGATATAAAAACAACCAGAGGAGGAGGAAAGAGGAAAAAATAGTGGGAGGGGAAAAGACGAGTGTTTGTGTGTGCAACAGAGAAGAGACAGTGGGTCAGAGAAGACGTAAAAGAGGGGTGTGCATGTGAGAGGGAGGGAGTGTCCTAAGCTAAAAACAGGGTCAGTGAGTTTGCCAATTTGAATAGTGCTTGTTAAACAACAAGTAATCCCAAACAGCACCCACACACACACACTCACAGAGGGGTACCAGTTCCCTTTATGGACACACACATGAACACTAAATTGTATTTTGCATGTCAAATATCCAATTTGTCAAATATCAAAATATCAACAACAACAAAAAAATGTCAAATATCCAATTTATTTCATTTATATAAATCTCCTTCCTATAAAACCAACCTAACCTTAGGATAACTTTATTTTAGTTTATGTACCATAATCACTGTGTAAACAACAAGAACATTATGCAAGTATTTACAGACTGTTACACACATTCATCAGCAGCAGCATGAACACATAAGCAATATTGTTCCAAATATACCTGGTAAAATAACTCAAACTGTTTAAAACAAAGTGGTGTGAGCACATACCAGGTAAAGGATGAAGGCATGCAAGCAGCTTAGTTGAACTGAAGTGAGAACACCCAAGAGGACCCTGGAGATACAGAAGAGGCACAGCTCCAGAAGCTGTATATACTGCCAAGAAAGAGCAGCACCTCAGAAGTGTATGGCAGGCACACATGGAGAGAACAAGAGATCAGCAATGAAGATCAACAGAGGAGACGGGCAAATAAGAAGAAAGCACGGGGGAAAGAGGTGAAAGAGAAAGTGCGACATAAGTGTACGAGGGAGGGATTGAGAGAAGGAGGGAGGGAGGCAGAGAGGGAGAGATCTAGGAGTTGCTTATAGTTGTGTGTGGTGAGGACAGATCTGGAAGGTTAAAGAGTTCAAAAAACACTGGGAGGGAATAAGATTATTCTCTCGTCTAACTAGCCAAGTGTTACACAACACAGCCAAGACAAGCACCCACTGGTGCTCTATTTCTCTCTTTTTCTCCCACATACACACTCTCACATTCATTTCCCTTTGCCTTTTTTCTCATATTGCTCTCCCATACTTAATCACCCAATCAGTCTCTCTGTGTAGAATTTCACAATAAATACGATGATGCCTCTTTGAAAAATTACAAATAGTCTTTTTGCAGCCTTGGTAAAATTTATGGATTTAGTTTATTATGTGAAGATTAGGAGTTTTGCCTATGGGAATCAAGCAAAACAGAAAACAAGACCAAGCAGTAAGCTATGCTCTATGTAGTCAAGAGTATTGTGAAAGTAAGTTAAGTCTGTCTAGCAAATGTTTTGGCATAACATTGTTTTTGATCACAGGCATTTACAGATTGGTTTAACCCTTTCATGCATGAATCATAAGACCCTGAATCAGAATTTACAACCCTGTTTCTAAAAAAAAAAGTTGGGACACTGTATAGAATATAAATAAACACAATTAGATGCTTTGCAAATCACCAAATCAACAGTTCAAGGGCTCCTTTATTGTATTTTTCATTTCATGAAGTGCCAAATGTTTTTAATGGGTTTTCAATGTTTTCAGCACCCAGGGTCTACAGAGGCATGCAATATGTACTAAATTCTGCACATGTAATATGTGCAGAATGTGGTTCGGCATTGTATTGCTAAAATAAACAGGGCCTTCCCTGAAAAAGACATCATCTAGATGGCAGCATATGTTGTTCCAAAACGTGTATAGATCATCCAGTGTTATTGGTCCCTTCCCAGATGTGCAAGCTACCCATGACATGTGCACTAATGCACCATTATACCATCACAGATGCTGGTTTTTAAACTGTGCATTGATAAACCAGATCCTCCTGGAGGACACAGCATCTATGATTTCCAAAAAATTGTTTCTTCAGACCTCAGGACAATTTTCCACTTTGCCTTGGTCCATTGTGTATGAACTCAGAGCCAGAAAAGGAAGTGATGTTTCTGTATGTTGTTTATGTATCATTTCTTCTTTGAATGGTAGAATTTTAACTTACATTTGTGGATGCAGCAATGAACGGTGTTCACAGACAATGGTTTTCAGAAGTGTTCCTGAGCCCATGCAGCGATTTTCACTACAGAACCATGTTTTAATACAGTGCTGACTGAGGGCCCGAAGATCACAAGCATCCGATAGTAGTTTTTGGCCTTATCCCTTGCATACAGAGATTTCTCAAAATTCTCTAAACCTTTTAATGGTATTATGTACTGTAGATGATGTGATTCCCAAATTCTTTGCTATTTTACTTTGAGGAACATTATTCTTAAATTGTTGCATTATTTGCCCATGAAGTCTTTCACAGAGTGGTGAACACCTCCTCATATTTACTTCTGAGAGACTCAGCCTCTTTGGGATGCATTTTTTTTTATACTCAATCATGTTATTGAACTGTTTCCAATTAAAGGCAGACTGCCTTTCAGATTTAAGTTTAGATCATAAAAAGAATTTTCCCTGACAGCCAATTATTTTTGTTTAGTGGACTGAAAGCTACTGAATTCAATTCACAGACTTGCAAATAGAACAATTAATGACTCTAGAGCCACATGGCCCGAAATTCTTCACTATTTTTTCTTGCTTCACCATGACCCAATTCAAGATACGACATCATGCATCATGTGGTTGTCAGGGTGCAGGCACAGGGGAGAGCAGGAAGCAAACTGCAGACAAAGCCAAAACAGTAGACTAGAATCATGGTCAAAGAGATGGGTGGAGGTCGATCAATTGGTAAATGGAATGTTGGAGTCAAGACTAAGAGATGAGGTCAGGGAAACCATAAACAAAGGGTGAATAGTGAACTGGCAGGCAGAAAGTAAATAGGTCAGTATGACAGGAGATAAACACTGAATGATTGATTCCGAACAGTAAAGAAAAAAAAAATTTAAATACAATAATCAAAACATAGTCATGAACAAATGGTAGCCACAAGGCAATAATAATGATGTTTGGAAAGGATTAGGAAGTAATAAATAACTCATCAAATCCCAGTCCTCTATACCACCACTAATCAAATGTCACTTTCTGCCATAATAATAAAAAATATATAATAATTTTATATATTATATACATATTATATACATTTTTCTACATACATATATTACACCGTAAGCTACGAAGGTAACTATGGATCTGTGAGACTGAGAGCTGACTGTCACTGTGGTCTAAAAAAGGAATGATCACCTTCATTCTGCCTATCACCGACAGCAAAGTCATGTCCATGACCGCCGGAAGCAGAACAACTCACGTTATAAATAGCAGAGATTGCTCCTGGTTCAGTCTCCTACCTTGAGCGCCTCAGGATGGTCCGAGCGACAAGGATAGTGACGGTCATCCCTTGGTCTCACAGATCCATAGTTACCTTCGTAACTTATGATCTGTTTCAACCTCGCTCTGACCATCACTACGGTCTAAAAAAGGGATGACGCATACCAAAAGAGTCACAAGGAACCCAGAACTAATCATTAGAACCTTGCTCGGTCACGGACATGAGGGCGGCGGCGCTGACTGGAGCTGGGCGAGTTACGTCCACCCTGTAAAATCTGGTAAAAGTGCATGGTGTAGCCCATGAAGCTGCTGCACAGATATTGCCTGCTGCCACACCCCTAAGGGGAGACCAAAATGTAGCTACACTTCTGGTAAAGTGAGCCCTCGTACTTGAAGGTATCCCCTGAGCCCTGTAAGTGTGGGAAATAACCTCCACCAGCCAATGAGACAGCCTCTGTTTGGAAAGAGGCAGCCCACGCTTCGCCACTCCATAACAGACAAAAAGTTGAGAGTGCATTCTCCTCAAGGACTGTGTATGGGCCAGCTAAGCCCTCAAGGCCCTGACTGGGCACAAAGTGAGCCACTTGTCCTGCTCTGCCTGTGGGGCAGAGGAAGGCTGGAACTGGGACACCTCCAGAACCTGTTTGATGGACTGCTGATAAAGAACCTTTCACAGAAAGCTGGATTTGGCCAAAGCGACATGCCAGTGCCTTCTGCCTGCCACCTTAGACAGTCATCACTAATGGAAAGAGCACACAGCTCTCCGACCCGCTTGCTGAACAGAGTGCCAAGAGAAAAGCAGTCTTAAGGGACAAAGATCGCAAATCCACGTCTGAAGTATGCTCATACGGAACTTCAGCGAGTGATATTAAGACTGTGGGCAGATCCCAGCTCAGCGCCCGCAAGGTGTGACCTGGACACAACCGGCAGGCTCCCTTCAAGAACTGGCCAATCAAAGGATGCCTACCTAGGGGTCTGTTGTCTGTACCCTGATGAAAGGCTAAAATGGCCAAAGCATAGACCTTTATTGTACTTACTGCCTTGCCTTGATCCAAATGGGACTGCAAGAAGCATAAAACATGTGGCACAGGGCAAGCTGCTGGCTCAAGACCCATGCCGGCACACCAATCTGAAATGATCCTCCATCTGAGTGCATAGCAAGCTCTAGTAGATGGAGCCCTGGCATTATTGAGTGTCTCTTGAACAGACTTGTCTAGCCGCTCAGTGATGGACTCTGAAGGGGCCAAACCCATAGACGTAGGGCACCTGGGTTCGGATACCAGATCCGCCCATCCGCCTGTGACAGAAGATCCGCTCTGCATGGTAACTACCATGGCTGCCCCGTGAGGGAGTACCATTCCAGGCAGTGTGTTGTCTCTGCTGACACAAAGAGATCCACTTGTGCAACACCGTACCGCATCCAGATCTGGCTGATGATGTCCATGTTCAGTCTCCATTCTCCTGGGAGTGGCCTCGTCCTGGAGAGAATGTCAGCCACTCTGTTCTCCACACTCGGGATGTGCACTGCCCTCCGTGAAGAGAGTCATGGCCATGCCCATGTCAGCAACTACTCCGCCACCTGGAGGCACCACCAGGACCTCATGCCCCCTTGGTGATTCACATGATACACCGCCGAGGTGCTGTCTGTTCTCACAAGAACATCTTAGTATTGCAACACTGGCAGGAATCTTCGAAGAGCAAGATGGATGGCCTTCAGTTCGAGGACGTTTATTTGCTTCAACACATCCATGGGAGTTGCCTCCAAGGACACAGAGCTTGGATGCAAGCCCGAGACACATGCAGCCTCAACTGCCTGTCATCTTTTGGATGGAGATGGAAAGCGTTGAACCAGCACCGCAGGGGGTGTGCCCTCAGCAGGCCAAGAGGAATTACTACTGCTGCTGCAGCCATCAAACCCAGCAGCTTCTGGACTCTGTGAGCCATAACAAGACTGCCCAAGTGGAAATACTTCAGCATTTTGATCAAGCTGTCCACTCTCCATGAGTTGAGGAAGATGCCAAGGAATTCCACTTGTTGGCAGGGTTGCAGGTTGCTCTTGTTGTGGTTGACAGTGAAGCCTAAGGATTGGATGTGGGCCAGAACTGTGTCTGTGTTGTGCACTACCTGCTCTCGGGAGGGGGCACAGATGAGCCAATCGTCCAGGTAGGGTAGGATTTTCAGACCTCAGGCTTAGAGGGGGGACAGCGTGGCTGACACCACATGAGTAAAAATGCTTGGGGCCAGGGAAAGGCCAAAAGGAAGGACCTGGAGCTGGAACACCCTGCCCTGGAAGACAAAGTGCAGGAAGGACCTGTGTTCTGGGCAGATTGGGATGTGGAAATATGCATCCTTTAGGTCCAGAGATGTGAAACACTCCCCCTGCCAGATGGACTGCATCACCACTCTTGTGTTGACCATCTTGAAAGGCAGCACCTTGAAATATCGGTTCAAGGGCCTGAAGTCGAGAACAGGCCGATGACCCTGACCCCTGAAAATGTAGGGGGTCACCGTCGAAATTGCAATAGGTAGCCGCTAGCCACCGTAGCCACGACCCAAGGGTCTGGTGCAATCCCCTCCCAGGAAGTCCATGACAGCTGGGAAGGACAATCGACAGTCAACCCAAGACTCCTATGCAGGACTGCTGCCGCTGCCTGCACCCCTGCCTGTGCCCCGCTGCAGTCCTCTTCTTCCCCTGGGTCAGGGATTTGGGGCCGTACTTTGGTTAGGTGCACAAAATCGCCAGTCCCGTGAGGCCACCAGGTCACTGCCCACCGGCGGAGGCCGGGTGGGCTGCTGCAGCCTATATCTACCCATAGGCGCCTGGCTGGCAGTTGAAGCTGACTTACTGCACACACGCTGGACAGCTTCCCTTGATGCTGCAGTGCACTCAGCGCAATCAAGCACCTCCTGGGATCCTGGGTAAAAGATGTGCCCAGATGCCACAGGGAGGCTCAGCAGCTCCTGCTTGATGGCTTCTGGCAGGGAGGTTTGCGCTAGCCAAAGCTGTCTGTGGCACAGCACTACAGAGGCCATAGCATCCCCCACATCTTGTGTCAGCTGGGAGTGGGAAGAAAGAGCTGCATCCACCATGGCCCTGGCGTCCTGATCGTCTGGGCTCAGTGTCTTCCATAGAGCCGCCAGGGTGATGGCTAGAGCATTACCCATTCGGGCCGCTCATGCTGATGCATTAAAAGAGTGAGGGGCCAGGTGGTCCATCTTGGTGCACTCCTTATGAGGGCAACGTGGATTGGGGGATACACGGGCAAGGCCCAGGGACATCAATGCGGCCATTGATGGCTCAATTGGTGGCATGCCCCCCAGTCCAGTTTCAACTGGGTAACCAGCTGTTGTCAGCTGGTGGCAGCCTGCATGAAACTGGGGGCGTTGTGATGACTTACCCCACGTTGACTTGAGCACTGCTGTGTAATCTTCCACCACAGGTATAGGAGGTGGTGAGGTAGTGTGAGAGACGCCTTCCCAAACTCCTCCCAAAGGAGCCGGGGCAGGTGCAGGCACCTGAAGGCCCAGGACCTTGGCAGTGCTCAGCACCCATGACACCAGGGAGTTGACAAGGGCCTCTTCCATCCCTGTGGAGCTGTCAGCCGGCTCTGCAGAGCCAGAATGCAGGCCTCCCCCGAGGCTGTCCCTACCTGTTGTGTTGTCCGTCGCTGTGTGGGGAGCGTAGAGGGATAGCGCATTGACATCGCCCCACCCATCCTCCTCACCATAGCTCTCAGGCCTAGATGAGAGGGTACCCCCCTGGCCCGGGGGCAGGAAAGTAGATGATGAGCCCTGGTGACCTTCCAGCCTGTACATCCTCTGTGACAGAGCCTGGAGAATCGAGAGGATCTGGAGTGACTCCGTGTTACCACTCTCCATCACCGTAGCTGAGGCAGGGCACTTAGCAGGTCTGGACACCTCTCTTTGGGCAGGCCTGTGGGGGGACTCCTGCTGCCGGTCACATGAATGCTTGAGTTTGTGTTTATGCCCATGCTTACTGGAGAGGGACAGCTGGTCAGAGGAGCGTTGCCTCTCTTTCTGGCTCTTGCGCACATGGCCGCCCACCTGGCTGGCCCAGCGCTGTCTTTCCCCCCTGGAGAGGTCGCAGGCCTTGCTGCAGGGGTTATCCACATCCTCCAGCATGTGGGCAGCTCCAAGGCACATTGGACACTCCTTGTGCCCATCTCTGGAACTCATTGAGGCCCTGCAAATCCTGCAGTAGTGGGAAGCCATCTTAGCCACACAGAGGCCTAGGCAGTCTGGAGTCCTCCTCGAGTAGTCCACCAAGGTATTATGGTGGCCCGCACCAGCGCACTAACACACTTAGCCAGCGCACACTAGCCCCACCGGCTGCGAACAGCGGTATAGGGCGTGGCAGAGGAGGGCATCACAGAGGAGCACTGTCGCAGTCTGCACCTGAATGCACCTGATGGAAATAGGGAACGCACAGCACACAGTATTATG
The DNA here is from genome assembly GCA_027576325.1 of Sciades assimilis. NCBI lineage: Eukaryota > Metazoa > Chordata > Actinopteri > Siluriformes > Ariidae > Sciades > Sciades assimilis. Next base: position 3,044 of record JAODJS010017364.1, on the reverse strand, counting down.
ATGGCTCACGCCAGCACAGGAATGCACTTAACGGGTGCACACTAGCCCCACCGGCTGCAAACAGCAGTATAGGGTATGCCACAGGATCACGATGGTGGCCCGCACCAGTGCATGAATGCAATTAGCGGGCACACACTAGCCCCACCAGCTGCAAACAGGGGTGTAGGACATGGCAGAGGAGGTGTCACAGAGGAGCACTGTCACCTGAATGCATCTGATGGAAACAGGAAAAACACAGCACACAGTATTATGATGGCCTGCACCAGCGCAGGAATGCACTTAGCGGGCTCATACTAGCCCCTCCAGCTGCAGACAGGGGTATAGGATGTAGCACGGGAATACTGCCGAGGCCTGCACAGCGTGCAAACGCACCTAGCAGGCTACACCAGTGAACAACAACAACAAGAGGCACAGCACAATAGCAGGTGCACACCAAAACACAGTATGAAACTCAAATAACAGATCCACTTACTGTGGCGATATAGGACAATTCAAACAAATATAGCACTAGGTGGCCTGTAACAGCAGTCTGACAGACTCGCATGATTTCCGGCTGCAACAACAGCAGTAAAAAAAACCACAAATCATACATATTATGGCGGCCCACACCAGTGCGTGAACGCACTTAGTGGGCTCGCACTAAGCCCATGGCTGCGAACAGCGGTATAGGCACACAGTGGTAACAAACTCAGATTACCCGGAAATCTAGTGCATATAACGTCAAACAAAAAGGATACCTGAAAAAAACAAGCTTACAGCCTACCGGCAAATTAAGCTAAGCACGTAGCTCAGAAATACATAAACCACAACAATCCTCGGGGAAACAAGGCACCCGTACCGCGCAGGTAACAAATTAGTGGAATATGAAGCAAAGAAATCAGGATTTCTTACCTTATGGGCCTCTTACTTACGGTCTCATATGAGGTGATCAAGGTGAGAGACTGAACTGGGAGCAATCTCTGCTATTTATAACGCGAGTCGTTATGCTTCTGGAGGTCATGGGCATGACTTTGTTGACATATGGTCTTGGTGGTAGGCAGAACGAAGGTAATCATTCCTTTTTTAGACCATAGTGACGTGCACAGGAATGCACATGGATGAGAGCAGCCGCTCATGCTGAGCCAAACTTGAGTATGCACAGACATGACAGAAGACCCCCAAAGAGCTCCCTCTGGGAGCTAAAAACCTCCTTGGTTAGCCCCGTGACTGAGGACCTGGTGGCACCAGAACCTGGGCTAAGGCAGAGTCTTGGGTTCCAGTCGGGCCTTGAACAGGGTCAAAACACAGGTGAAAGCTTTGATCTGGGCTTGAAAGAAAACATGGACATGAGGATTGTCGGGGGCTCAGGCATAGACATGGGGTTAGGCATAGACATAGGCATGGGCTCTGGCACAGACATGGACATGGGCTTCAGCACAGATATGGACACAGGCTCCAGCACAGACATGGACAGGGGCTCCGGACTGGATGAGGATTCAGGTGTAGACATGGGCTTGAGCATAGGCATGGATTCGAACCTGGTCATGGACTTAGGCATCAGCATGGGCATGGACTCAGGCATGGACCTGGGCTTGAGTATGGTCATGAAACCTGGTGTCAGCATGGGCATGGATTCAAACATGGGCATGGACTCAGGTGTGGACCTGGGCTTGAGCATGGGCATGGACCCTGATATCGGCATGGGCATGGGTTCAAACATAGGCATGGACTCAGGCATCAGCATGAGCATGGACACAGGTGTGTAATCTGGCTTAGACTCTGACCTAGGCATTGATATGGACTTGGATTCAGACATGGACATGGACTTGGTAATGGGCTTGGACTTTGATCTTGGCATGGGCTCTGGTGTTAGCATGGGCATGGACTTGGACATGGGGTTGGATTTTGATCTACACATGGGCTCTGGCATTAGCATGGGCATGAACTTGGACTTTGATCTTGGCTTGGGCTTGGTTTAAGTGATGATGTCCTTGCTGAAGCCAGTCAGCAGAGCAACGACATCTTCAAAGCCAAGTGGTGGAGTGAAGAGCCTGTCCTCACTGAAACTAGCTGGCAGAGTGATGACATTTTCAAAGCCCAGTGGCAGAGCGATGGTCTTGTCCTCGCTGAAGCCTAGTGGTGGAGCAACAGTCTCGTCCTTGTGGAAGCCTGGCGGCAGAGCAACGATATGTTCAGAGCCATCTGCCTCTGTGTCAGCCTCACAGGTATCAGCCCCCCAAAAAAAGTTAGATGCAGTTCCTGCTCTGCCTTAGTTTTGTTGTGTTATTCAGCATGCCTGTTCTTTCCCACTACATCCATGTTTTAGGTGAACTATTCTGTCAGATATGGGTTGCAGACAGATGTAAATGCAGGAAGGTGTTTATTTACAGGCATGCACATTACGTACAACAACATGAGGCAAATACAGTCACAAATGTAAACAAAACAGAAAGCTGAGTCCAAAACCAGAGTAGCATAAAACCAGGCTTGGTAACATAGAGAACAAATGTGAAAGACAAAACAGTATACTTCTCCAAGACTTGAATGTTGCCAGAGTCCTTATATGAGTGTGCTGATTGTGCTCAAAACAGCAACAGGTGATTCCAATACTAGATCAGTCTTTACTGCATACGCAATACGCTCCATGCACGTGGACGAGAGCAGCCGCTCATGCCAAGCCAAGTTCGAGCGCATGCTGATGTGACAATATACATCCATTCCTGCATTTCAGGCCTGCAACACATTCCGAAAAGGTTGGGATGGGGCAATTTAGGGCTAATAATGATGTAAAAAATTATTATTATTATTATTATTATTATTATTAATGATGTGATTTGAAACAGGTGATGTTAACAAGGTGATTGTAATCATGATTTGATACAAAATCAGTATCCAGGAAAGCCCTAGTCTTTGAAGAGCAGAGGTGCACCGAGGCTTTTTAGTTTGTCAACACATGCATGAGAGAATTATTGAAATATTTAAAAACAATGTTCCTTAAAGGGCCACTCCCATCGTTATTTGATGCACAAATACACATAATGCTGTGGTCACCACTATGATTGAAT
>JAODJS010016253.1:0-12152 GCA_027576325.1 Sciades assimilis | reverse complement strand
TCTTTCTTCTCCAGCTCATCCACCGTTGCGAAACTTTTCCGAGACTTCAGTCGTTGTCTTACTTCCTGGTGGAGATGGAGTGGATGTCTTGGGTCATGGATTTGATTGTACTTTTCTGTTCTGGATATGGTTTCACGCCGGATATTAGGTGGAGCTATACCAGCCACTCTGTATAATGATGGTAAAGGAGTTGGTTTTAAGGTGCCAGTAATTATCCGACAAGACCTGTTTAACTCAGGATCTACTTTATGGGCATGGCAGGATCTTGCCCATACTGGTGCACAATATTCTGCCGTGGAATAGCAGAGTGCCATTGCAGTCTGCCTGAGAGTCCCTGGGTCGGCTCCCCACCTGGTGTTTGTAAGCTTACTGAGGAGGTTGTTCCTGGTTGATACTTTTTGTTTAAGTTTATTGGTGTGGTTTCTGAAGGAAAGTGTCCTGTCAAGTGTTACTCCCAGGTAAACTGGATGGGTGTGGTGCTCAAGATTTATGTTGTCCCAGGTGATTTTTAATTTCCTGTTTGCTTGTTTATTTTTCAGGTGGAAGGCACAAACCTGTGTCTTGGCTGGGTTGGCATTTAAATGCCATTTTCTATAATAAATGGAAAGAGCTGCCAAAGCATCTGACAATCTTGACTCAATGATGGCAAAAGAGTCTGATTGTGTGGCAAGGCATAAGTCATCAGCATATATAAATCTACGGATATTCTGAAAATGTGGCTGATCATTAGTGTAGATATTAAATAATGTTGGGGCCAATACTGAGCCCTGGGGGAGTCCATTGTTTTGAACTCTCCACCTGCTTTTCCTTCCATCCAATTCAACAAAAAAGCGATGGTTGGCAAGTAAGGATTCTATCAGACGTACAATGGTTTTGTTCTTTACCATTTTGGCTACCTTAAAGAGAAGGGCTCTATGATTAACTGTATCAAAGGCAGCCGTAAGGTCAACAAAGACTGCACCAGTGATCTGCTTTGTCTCATACCCATCTTCAATGTATTGTGTCAGATTTAGTACCTGACTGCAGCAGGATCGTCCAGGTCTGAAACCAGCTTGGTCTGATGACAGATGATGTTCTACAATTGGCTGGATACGCGCCAATATCATTCTTTCAAATAATTTATAAAGAATACATAGCAAGGATATTGGTCGGTAGCTTTTGGGGGATGATGGATCTTTCCCTGGTTTTAGTAGGGCCACTACTCTTGCTTGCCTCCAGATCTTTGGTATTTGGAATGTAGTCACACAGTTGTTAAAAAGTAGTAAAAGCCATTTTTTTTACTTTGTCCCCAAAATGTTGAATCATTTCACTTGCAATACCATCCAGACCAGCAGCCTTGCCAGATTTAAGGTGTTTCATGGCTACATTTAATTCCTCAACGGTGAATGGTTGGAAAACTTCATCACTCTCCTGCATGAGACGGTCCATATCTTCCTTCATTTTCTTAAGATATCCTCTTTCTCTGTTGTGTGGTTTTCCATTCATGAGAAGTTGGTGAGCCACTTGATTAGGGGTGACAGCAGCTATTCTCGGCTGCGGTTTTTTTGCAGGGTTGAATTTTCTTATTGTTGCCCAGGCTTTTTTGCTGTTATGTGTCATATCTATATTGGTTATTACATCTTTCCAGCGTTCTTTTCTTTCATGACTGATTGAAGCTAACAGAGCTTCTCCAAGCTCTATGGTACACTCTGCAAATGGGTCATCATTGTAAGATTGGATGTACTCATTGTACTGTTCTTTAGATTCTTCATTGAGGCCCGGGATGTACATTTTCCTACAGCCCCTGGGAATGTTTTTCTTTGAGACTTTCCAGACAAGTGATTGAAATTCATTATAATGCCTTGGATGTGGATTGATGTCAGATATCCTAGCTTCTAGATCTGATTCAAAGCTATCCCATTTGGCTTTATGTAGGTTGAACCTTACTTTGGGTTTTGTCTCATGAGGTCTGATCACAGGTTTTAAATCAATTATTACAGGTCGGTGTTGTGACTTTGGTATTGGGTCTCCTATTGACTTGCAAAAGTTTTGATGGTGTCTTGATGTTACAAATACTAGATCAGGGTTGTATCCTCTTCTCCAGCGAGAGCTTTGAAATGAGAAATCCCCCTTTGCATCGTGAAGCATTGTCAGGTCGTGAGCCGTGGCCCAGTTCTCGACAGCTTCACCGTCACTGTCTGTCTCGTTGTATCCCCAGTCGGTGCTATGGCTGTTGAAGTCACCAATAATAAGGCCAGCCTTAGTTCCTGTTTCATGTGTCTGGGGCCAAGTAAAGGAGACTGGCGGGGGTTTATACACTGATGTGATGTTAATGAGCTCAGTGTCCACCTGAAGAATCTCTAAACCATCAGCCGAGTGATCTTTGCTGTTTAAGATGATGGATTTATCTTGTGTGTAGATAGCACTTCCATGGATAGAGCTTGGATGGTGGATGATCAGGTGCATACCAGGTATTGTTGGGGGTACCTGATCCTTATGTAGCTCTTGGAGGCACAATATACTTGCTTTTAAATTTGCAAGGAATTCTGCCTTAGTTTCAGATATTCCTTCAACATTGAAGCTGATGACTCTGAAATCAACGTTCATGTTGTCTGGTTCAAGGGCCGAGGGTTTATCCTTTTACCACCCTCTGAATTCGGCTTTTTTGTGTGTTGCAGCAATCGGTCTCCAAGTATTTTCTTGGATTAACAGGGGCACCACGTGAAGGTTTGCTGCTTTGTGGGCAAGAGAGACTGAACTACACAAAATGATTGAGCATTGAGGGAGAGAATGGGGCTGGGCAGGTTGAAGCCCCCAATGAGGTAGAGGATGTTCAGTCCCAGTTGAGAGAACTTAGAGCAAAACATGCTCAAGCCATGGCTACCACTGAAAGTCTGAGGGGTGAGTCCAATAGGTCCTATGTTTACATTCCACGAGAGTGTCCTATTACTCCCTTCAGTGGTGATTTTGAGAAAGATGGGAGAATGGTAGATCACTTTTATTGAAGAGGTTGAATGAGTTCTATGCAATGACAGTGATCAATATGACACTGTCATGTCATTGCTGAAAGGTGCTGCCTTAGAAGAAGTACAGTCATGTGCTGATAGCCCATTTACTCAGGTTAATGACATGTTCAGTTATCTGAGAGATGCCTTTATTGATAAACGTAGTGGACCCCAACTTTTGCACGACTTTTATAGTTGCAAACAGAGAAGGGGAGGACATACTTGACTATTCCCAGGCATTACGAAAGGTCTTACAGAAGATTGTAAAGCGATCACCTGATGCTATTGCCAACACACAGGTTGTCTTGTGAGATCAGTTTATCGAGGGGATTTGTGACCCTACACTTAGACGGGGACTTAGGCGACATGTCAGAGATAAACCTAGCTGTACAATGGTAGAAGCATGAGAAGAAGCTTGTCTTTGGACATTAGAAGAACCTATGAATGTCAAACAGACTAAAACCAAGGGCAAAGTGTCTGATCTGGTGGATGAGGCTTATTGCACTGTCGTAAGTGCCCATAGAGACAAGTCAGTGAGGTTAACCAATGTTCTTAAGGTAGTGTCTGAGCAGGGAAAACAAATAAGTGAACTGACCCAAGCACTGAAAGATCTAGCTACTAGAACAACTTCAACTACACCTAGTGTGAATCCAAGGGTCTCCTTGAGATTTACAGAGGATGGCCAGCCTATCTGCCTTAGGTCTCAAAAGGAGGGACATATTGCTAAGCAATGCCCACAAAAATCCAAAGCTAGAGGGAATTAGCCCAGACAATCAGGGAAACGCAACACCCCAGTTACCAAGCAACTTGGGGTGAAATGACAGGCTCAAAGATTACCCCATCGCATAACCAGTTATTGCAGCGGGCAGTGGGTATTTGTCCTATGGTAGAAATTAGGGTGGGTGGAGTCTCTATCCCTTGCTTATTGGATACGGGTAGTCAAGTGAGCACATGAAGAATTTTTTTCCGCAAGCATTTGGAGGGAGAAGATGAAGATGTGCTGTCCACCTCTGGTTGGCTCCAATTAACAGCTGTGAATGGGTTAGACATTCCTTATCAGGGATATCTAGAGTTGGAGGTTGAGACTATGGGGATAAATTCCTGACTGTGATTTCTTAGTTGTAAAAGACCCACAAAATTCACAGTTGTCTGTTCCTTGGCATGAACATAATAAGTCGATGTCACCAATTAGTCCAGGCTGAATTTGATTCTATCTTGGGAGGGAGGGTGGATGCTGATTGGAGGATTGTGTTCCAAAATTTGCTGAAGTGTGAACCTCAAAAGACAGTGATGGTGAAGATAGCAGTTAAAGATACTGTACACGTACTTGCGGGGTCAGTCATCACTGTTCAGGCTAGAGGGCATAGGAGGGCAGACAGTGGAGGGCAGCAGTTGTTGGAGTCAAGCAGTTTTTCCTTGCCAGGGGGTGTGGTAGTTATGCCAACACTTGTTAATGCACATAGCAATCAGGTTCCTGTGCAAGTATGCAACCTGTCCGATGAAGATGTGTGGCTGCAGCCCAGAACTCGGCTTGGCATTTTATCACCAGTGCAGTGCGTTAATAGTGATCAACAGTGTGAAGTTAAATTTCAACGCCTATCAGCAGACACTGAGCAGATATCTCTGGATATGACTGAGGGTCGCACTAAGAATAATTTGACAAGTGTCTTGGATAAACTGGATGTTGATGGCTCAGAGGAACAGCAAGCACAGCTGTGAGTGTTGTTAGAAAAATATGCAGATGTGCTTTCTGTTTGGAGGAGGATCTGGGTTATACAGATAGGGTAGTGCATGACATTAACCTGGTTGATGAAGTTCCAGTCAATTTGCCTTATTGCAGAATTCCACCCACTCAATATAAAGAGGTAAAGGAACATATCTCTCAGTTATTGAAAAAGGGAGTCATATAGGAGAGTTCAAGCTCTGATGTGTCACCTGTGGTAGTGGTTAGGAAGTCAGATGGTAGTATCCGGCTCTGTGTCGATTACCAGAAATTGAATCAGAAAACCAAAAGGGATGCATTTCCACTGCCACACATCAATAAGAGTTTTGATGCCCTGCGAGGTGCAATATTCTTTAAGTATTGATTTGGCTAGTGGTTATCATCAGGTGGCAGTGGTGGTGCATGATCGACATAAGATGGCCTTTACAACCCCATTTGGCCTTTATGAGCATCTGAGAATGCCAATGGGAGTTTGTAATGGGCCAGCAACCTTTCAAAGGTTGATGCAGGCGACTAGGAATGACCTAGCATTCACTGAATGCTAAGTGTGATGATCTAGAGGGGCGTTCGAGAAGGAATAATATTCGACTAGTTGGAGTACCGGAAGGTGTGGAGGGCTCCAACCCGACCGAATTTATCTCCGGACTTTTACAGGATACTCTGAGACTGGACCACAAACCTATCCTGGACAGAGCGCACCGCAGCTTACGCGAGAAACCCAAGAAAGATGACCCTCCCAGACCGTTCATCATTCGTCTACACTACTATCAAGACCGGGACCGGATTCTCCGCAGAGCCGAAGAGCTCGCCCCTGTCGTCTACCAAGAAAAGAGAGTGTGGTTTTTCCCTGACTACACTACTGCTGTGGCCAAGAAACGCGCAAAGTTCGTGGAAGCAAAACGCCTCCTTCGTCCTATCAGAAATGTGAAATTCAGGCTGGTGTTTCCAGCCCTGCTGAAAATAACGCTGTCGGATGGAACATTGCACAAATTCGAAGACCCCTCCGCCGCAGTGGAGTTCATCAAGGGCATTACATGCCTTGGACTGCCTAACAAGGACAATTCTGCTGGTGGTGAGGAAATGATAGAGTAAACTGAAATGCTTTACTTCCGTCGAAATGCACGACAGGTCAGCTTGTCTGGTTAAGTTATCTATCTGGTTTATGACAACTCAATCAATATTCTGAAATGCGGTTACGGTGTTTGTATTAGCCATTGGGCTACAATATTGATTTAAGTGAAGTCACTAGCCTCTACGGCGCGTAGGCGGCTCTGGAATGTGCACGAGCAGTTGTGCCACTTCGGTTAGCTCGTCAGAGTTAAAGGGGGGTAAGCGCGCGTCATGTTCAGTAGACGCTTTAGCAAGGGAGGAGTGGGTTTTACTTGTTTTTCTCTGTGTTTTGCTTTTTAATTTGATTTGGTGTGTTTTTGTTTTTCCTTATGCCTGCTTAAATACTTTTCACTTGTGGTGGCGCCTTACAGTAGCCTGCTTATTATTAGTGCTTTGTCATGCAGTGACTTATGCAGCAGTTCAATGGGAATGAGCTGAATTTTGTTAGTTGGAATTGCAGGGGACTAAATGCACCAATGAAACGTAACAAAGTTCTGGGTCATCTTCGTAAGCTAGGAGCGCACATAATTTATTTACAAGAGACACATCTAAAAGTAGAGGACCATATTAGATTGAGAAAGAATTGGATAGGTCAAATATATCATTCAAAACTTCAGGCCAAGGCAAGGGGTACAGCCATTCTCATACACAAATCAATCCCCTTTATATGCTCTAATGTTTTAGCAGATCCAAATGGGAGATATGTTGTCGTTACTGGGAAAATTTACAATACTCCCCTTATCCTGGCAAATATTTATGGGCCTAATTGGGACGATCATAATTTTTTCAGAACTTTTTTCTCAAAGCTCACAGATATTGCGACACATTCTCTTATACTTGGAGGAGACTTTAATTGCTGGATAAACCCAACTCTTGATCGATCCTCAACTAAGACACACTCCTCATCCAAATCTGCACAATTAATTACATCCATTATGGAGGAATTTAACATATCCGATCCATGGCGTTTTCTGTACCCAAATGGTAAACAATACTCATTTTTCTCTTCTGTACACCGGACATTTACACGCATTGACTACTTTTTAATACACAATAATTTATTGCCCTCTGTCAAATCTGTAACCTACAATCCCATAGTAATATCTGACCATGCACCAATATCTTTAACAATAGCCGTTCAAGGAATTAACTCTACTCGCCCTCCTTGGCGATTGAACACACGCCTGTTATCTAGCGAAGACTTTTTACAACTCATGTCCGCACAGATCAAAACTTTTATAGAGATTAATAAAACTCCTGATATTTCGGCATCCACTCTTTGGGAAACGCTGAAAGCATACCTTAGAGGGATTATTATATCATATACTGCATTTGAGAGGAGGACAAGGGAAGAAAGATTATCTGAGCTGATAAAAAAAATTGGGGAAACTGACAGGCTATATGCAGAAAATCCTTCCCCTGACTTATATAAAGAACGCCTTACACTACAAGCAAATTTTAATATTTCCTCTACACAGAAGGAGGAAGAAATGCTACTTAAGTCTAAATATAAGTATTATGAACAGGGTGACAAAGCAGGCCGACTGCTCGCTCACCAACTTAAAAAAGAAGCATCCTCTCACCAAATACTCCAAATTAGGACCCCTCTGGGCATGACAACAGACCCAAAAGAAATTAATGATCACTTTAAGGACTTCTACAGCCTGTTATACACGCCAGAGCATACTCCAGATTCCTCTGCATTTGATCTTTTTTTTAACTCATTGGACATCCCTAAGGTGGATGAGGAGGCTGCTGGAAAATTAGACCAACCTCTATCTGTGGAAGAACTTAAAATTGCGATGGCTTCAATGCAGGCTGGAAAGTGTCCAGGCCCTGACGGCTACCCAGTAGAGTTTTATAGGACATTTTTTCCATTATTGGCCCCCCTGCTTGTTGATATGTATAATGAATCATTTGAAAATCATACCCTCCCATCTACTCTCACGCATGCCACAATATCTTTGATTCTTAAAAAGAACAAAGACCCCCTGGACTGTGCCTCTTATCGGCCCATAAGTTTGTTGAATGTGGACCTAAAATTGCTTTCTAAATTGTTGGCACTTCGCTTAGACCCTATACTACCGACTGTCATATCCCCAGATCAGACAGGGTTTATTAGGCATAGGCATTCATTCTACAATCTAAGGCGCCTCTATAACATTATATATAGTCAACCTTCATCTACAACTACTGAAGCCCTGATCTCCCTTGACGCTTTGAAGGCCTTTGACAGGGTGGGGTGGCCATACTTGTTTTACACTATGCAACAATTCGGCCTTGGAAAAAACTTTATCGCCTGGGTCCAGTTGTTATATTCTGAGCCAAAGGCCTCTGTTAGGACTAATAACAACTTCTCTGAATACTTCCGCCTACATCGCTCCACCCGACAAGGATGCCCTTTGAGCCCCCTTTTGTTTGCCATAGCAATTGAACCTCTGGCTATCCTCCTTAGGTCCAACAAAGATATTGCGGGCGTATCTAGATCAGGCATAGAACATAAGGTGTCCCTTTATGCTGACGATATCCTCCTGTATGTGTCAAACATCTCCACATCCATACCAGCAGCACTTCAGTGCCTTACAACATTTAGTTCTTTATCAGGCTACAAGGTAAATTATAGTAAGAGTGAGCTCTTCCCAATAAATGCAGCAGCTCGAGCTTATCCCACCCACTCTTTTCCATTTAAAATGGCAAATCACAGATTTACTTATCTGGGGGTACAGGTCACAGAAAAATTTCAGGATCTGTTTAAGTTTAATTTTGCAAGTTTGCTGTCCAATGTACAGAAAGACTTTGAAAGGTGGTCTATTTTACCCCTATCACTGCCAGCTAGAATTAATTCTGTTAAAATGAACACACTACCAAAATTCTCATATCTTTTTCAGACCATCCCCATATTCATCCCACAAACATTTTTTCGTAAGATTGACAAACTAATTACAGAGTTTATCTGGAACAGGAAGGCACCCAGGATTCGTAAATTGCTCCTCCAAAGGCCTAAGAGACTTGGAGGCATGGCATTGCCTAATTTACAGTACTATTACTGGGCTGCCAATATTAGAGCCCTACACTACTGGCTGCATTTAGATATTCTTACTCCACACCCTACTTGGCTACAGATGGAAGCCCAGTCTTGTAAACCCACTTCTTTGAGGGCATTATTGTACTCTCCTCTTAAATTTTCTCTGTCTTCATACACTAAAAATATATGTGTCAAAACATCAATGAGAATTTGGAACCAGTTCAGAAAACATTTCAAGCTGGGTGATGTTTCTATCTACTCTCCTCTCACTACAAATGTTGCTTTTCCGCCTTCACTGATTGACGGAGCATGGACGATCTGGTCTAGGTTGGGCATTAAGTCCTTAAAGGACCTGTATATAGATGGGGTATTTGCATCATTTCAACAGCTGTGTGGAAAATATTCCTTACCCACATCACATTTCTTTAGATATTTACAGGTACGCAGCTTTGTTAAAACCTTATATCCCAATTTCCCCAATGTGCCATCTGCTAACCCCATTGACTCCCTCTTAATGCCTCTTCCTAATACTAAAGGAATGATATCCTCCATTTATAATCGCATGTATGCCTTAAAACCTGTAAATCTCAATTCAATTAAGACTCAATGGGAGGAGGACCTGGGAATTCAGATCTTAGATGTTGAATGGGACTCAATCTTACAACGTGTGCATTCATCGTCAATTTGCGCTAAACATGGCGTCATTCAATGTAAAATTGTCCACCGTGCTTACTGGACTAGGGTCAAATTAAGTCGCTTTTTCCCTGATGTTGACCCCACATGTGAGAGGTGTCACTCAGCACCCGCGACACTGGCACACACACTCTGGTTTTGTCCAAAACTATTTGAATACTGGTCCAAGGTCTTTGATATCCTGTCCTATGTATTAGAGCAAACAATTTCTCCATCTCCACTTACTGCGTTGTTTGGTTTTCTCCCCTCTACAACGTCCATATCTTTGTATAAGGCTGATTTTGTTGCATTTATCACACTAGTAGCAAGGCGTCTAATTCTGCTGAGGTGGAAGTCTTCTAATGCCCCTTCATTCAGTTCCCTGATTAAAGATATCCTTTATTTCATGAAGATAGAAAAAATAAGATACAGTATGAAGGGCTCTACCCGCAAGTTTACAAAAACATGGGGATATTTGTCTGATTACATTGACGAGTTGAACCTCCCCTCTGTGACAGACTAGAACTGTGTGCATATTTTTCAGACTACTGTGATAACAAATTTTGGTAAGGTGGCAGGCTTTGTATTGTGTATGTATGTCATGTTTCTTTTTTTTTTTTTGTCATGGTATGTTTGTTTACTTTGTCTTGTATAGTGTACTGTATATGGTTGGTGGGTGGGGGGTTGGGGGGTCTGGTTTGTTCCTTATGCCTTTTTATAGCCAATGTGTGATATCATTCCCAAACGGTTTTACTTTTGTACTTTGGACATTCAATATCCTAAACCTTTGTTATTACACTTAAAAAACCAATAAAGAAACCTTTGAAAAAAAAAAAAATAAGTGGATAAAACTTTGGGCTAAAACACACGTGCTACACACCAAACATTCGCCAGTGGCTGAGCCAACTGCACGGGGCACCAAACAACAGCGATCACAAAACAATTTCTAAATCCTGAATAAATGCACCACACAATAATAAAACATTTAAAACAATAACTGAGTCAAAGAAGTTTAAGGCAGTCCGAGCATCACTCACGACCCAGCTGTTGTCCACACAGTCCAGTCACGCAGCCCAACAGCAAGCGGCTCGCCATGGCTGCAGCAGCAGGAGCAGCTCTGGAGTATTCGATTCGTGCACACGAGCTCTGTGCATTTTGACAAGTTCGGCAAGCTTCCCCCGCCAAATGTCCTGCGAGCTTGCCGCCACCTCTGTGTAGCCTCAGTGTCGCTGTCGGAGAGAGGGCAAAAGATCAGCAGCCTGTCTGCGTTACCCACGAGTGGTTTGCTTACTCGAGGGAGAATAAAGGCTACTTAACTTTTTGCTGTTTTCTTTGGTTTGAGAGCGTAGTCGAAGTGGCTGTTCGTTTCGGTCAGTGGAAGGCTCCCTTTGTCTGATGCGTGGCTTGTGCTTGTGATGCTCTCTCTGCTCTGCCTAGCCACGGTCATCATCTTTATCTATTCTCCCGCTCACGCCGTTGCCAATCAAGGCTCCTCTGCTGCACCTGTCTCATCAGCTACACCTGTGTTTCAAGACAAATCACTACACACCCACCCACACTGACACAAACCCATTGCCCAATCCCTCTCACTGCAATTACGTCAATGTTGACAATAAACATATTTAGTCACAGTTCATATTCAGTCCTGTTACAGTGTGGCAATAGGCCAAATTGTGAAACTCGTTTTTTTATAGTCAGGCCTTGTATATGGACAGTCGTATTGTTGAGATTTATTTTTCCATTTGCACCAAATCTATTTTAGTAATGGTTAAATAAAATTTGTATATTTTTAAACCCTACTCAGTGTTGTGTGTGTGCCTCAAGGGTCTACCAGTTTTCCTTCATTTTTTTACATTTGGCGTATTCAGCAGGACCCTTGACGTACACAACATCATGAGTAATGCAGAAGAGCAACCAAATGCACAGCCCCAGGTGCCAAATGTTTTTATGCCATGGTTTATGGGGGCACCATGGGTTCCAAAGTTTGATGGAGGAGGATTCGGCAGATTTACAGAATGGAGAACTCAAATAGAGGCCTTGATTAGGTCCCAGGGGCTAAATGCGGAACAACAGGTTGATTTTGTGTTAAGTGCATTAGAGGGAAATGCAAAGAGGGAGGTGGCACTGCTGGCATTGGAAAAACATAACACTGACACTGCTATTTTACAGGAGTTGGCACAACTGTATGGAGGCCAGCAGCCAATAGCCCAACTACGTGTCGAGTTTTTTAAATGTAAATAGGAGCCAGGGGAGGATGTACGGGCCTTCACGCTGTGCTTACGAGAGTTGCACTACAAATGGAGAGCGAGGGAGCCCCTCACAGCTGGAACCGACGATGAGCTCCTCCCCACACAATTCGTCATGGGCCTAAGACTTGGCTCAGTTATGCAAGAGTTACAGAGACTACTTCGTAGAACCCCAGAACTCACCTTTGTGGAAGTCTGCAAGGAAGCCAAGGTGCTGGAAGGAGAAGGTAGCCAGGGTGAAGAAGCACAGGTCTGCCCGGCCTTTGCTAGTGTATTGAAGACCTCAACGGCCAAGGCCCCAGCAGCTGACGGCTGGCAGAAAATGAAGGAGGCCTTGCGAGCTGAGCTACAGGAAGAACTCAAAGAACAAGTAAGCTTATTAGGGAAGTCCA
>JAODJS010016149.1:0-12157 GCA_027576325.1 Sciades assimilis | reverse complement strand
TGCAAACTCCACACAGAAAGGCTCTCGCCGGCCACGGGGCTCGAACCCGGACCTTCTTGCTGTGAGGCGACAGCGCTCACCACTACACCACCATTTCATCAAAAATGAAAACCAGAAACTATTCAGATCAGAAAACAAGAAAAACAATGAGTCAGTCCACGGCAGGAGCGAATACTGACTCACACAGGGAACTGAATCATTAGTGAATCAAACGTAGGTTATAATTTAGGAACAGAGACGATTCTCACTGCAACTCAAACAAACATCAACATTCCAGAAACTCAGACCGCAGTCACATCGTCATCACGTCAGACTCTTAATATCTCTCTGAATATTTTTATTCCTTCAATAAATCAACACTCTCTCTCTCTCTCTCTCTCTCTCTCTCTCTCTCTCACACACACACGACCTGAAAATAATGTATATTATTATTATTATTACTACTTAATCACATTATAATTCAGATCAAATTTTCAGATGATGATTTTTTTAAAATAACCTCAAGGCAAAAAGCTGCAAAGATTCCATTGAAATTAATTTCTCTATTTTTTTGTTCATTGAAAGAAAAACCCTCGCAGTCGTATTTACATATTTATAATCAGACTTTATAATGAACTCATTATGACTCAGTTGAGCGAGGACAAAAACTGAGTGGAATATTCCACAGGAAGGTGTGGGTGTGGTCAGAGTTTATGGGTGTGGTTAGAATTTATGGATGAATGTGTGTGTTGGTGTGTGGGGGTGTGGCCAGAGTTTATTTGGGAGTAAGGAGGCGTGGCCAGAGTTTCTGTTGGGGAGGGAGGGTGTGATCATAGCGTCTGGGTTTAAAACTCTTTTGTCCCGTTTTCTTGTTTCCCCACTTTCCTTCTTTGGTCATTACTTCCTGTCCTTGTTTATTTTATTGTGTGCTGATTTCTGAACACAGACATGAACTGTAAGCACGAATCTGAAACAAAAGCTCAAATAAATAAACAAACAAACAAGAAATAAATCTCCACATGGCAGTGCCGCGTTCTCACCGTTCCAGCAGATCCATTACTGAGAGTCCTCTTTAATACGAGAGCTTTAATCATTCAATTATCTTTAATAATCTCACCTCGGGTGAAAGCCCGACCCGACTGCATTTCCACGTGGGTCAGATGAGAAGACACCAAAACACAACTCCAACCGTTTCTGGAAAGACGTGTTAATCAGTCACGCGTTCCAGGACGCGCTCGATGGAGCTCCAGGGTGTTAAGTGTGATAAAGTGCTCAGTAAAAGCCTTCGTAAGCGTCGCGCTCCTTCATTCGTCTGTTTATTATTTCATCTCCATTTTCCAAGCTGGAAGCAATCATCACTTTCATTACAACCATTAAAACAGCGCTGATTCTATTGTCTTAATTTAATAAGCTCGTTAATGTGCTCCGAAATATGGAGCATTTTAAACTGGAGCTGAAAAACGTTCCAACTCCAATCAAACCAACACCGAGAGAGAGAGAGAGAGAGAGAGAGAGAGAGAGAGAGAGAGAGAGAGAGAGAGAGAATCAGGAAGACAGAGAACTGATGAATTGACACAGAAGAGAAAAACGATGAACATGAAGATAACGGACTTCAGCACGGCTTTGCTGCTCCTCAGACGTCCGGTGAAGGTTTAGTGTTTCATAGCGAGATTTTTCGCCCGTTTCCTCCGGTGAAGACGTCGAGAAGAATCTTCCTCAGGAGAGGATCAGGGTAAAGCAGAAAGACAGGACGGGTCAGTAAGCAGCGCAGGTCTGGAGTAAAGCAGCGTTGAAAAACACCCTCACGCCCCAACATCCACCTCAGGGGCACGCGGGAATAATCCTCTCACCGCTCGTGCTCCACGCCATGCTGTCTGAAAAATATCTATTCCAGTCAGGACAGTTTGATTTAACCTTCTGCCTTCAAACCTGATTAACATCTCAGCATCGCTTAACCTACATACAGCTGAGTGCAAAAGTTTGCACACCCTTAGAACAAAACAAATCTTCCCTCATTATCACAAGCAACAAACGTCGTGCCGTGTTACAGGAACTCTACACCGGGTGCTGCTACAGAAAAATAATCAACACTTTATTCATATAATTAACACATTCTGAAAATAATCAGTGCAAGGAGTTATTGTTATCACCCCATTATCACCATGTTTAATTCCTCTAATATCGCAATCAATTTGATGTGTAGTAAATTTTTAATTATTAAAAAATAACAAGTCACATTTTTATCTGCTGACAGTTATCGTGCTTGTTATCCTGAGGAGGAGGAGGAGGAGGAGGAGGAGGAGGAGGAAGATGATGATGAGGAGGATTCTTCTTCAAAGTTATTTTGTGCAGTTAATTCAGCTCACAGCAGCGATAAACAGTCAGTCGTTCTCCATTTTTCTCTCCCTTGAAGTTAATAAGACTTGGCATGATTTGTTCGTGAGGAACCACAAAGCAGCGTAAACTCCTCTGGAACGTTTTTGTGAGGTTCGAGGAAACTGGAGAACCTGGAGGAAACCCACTCAGACACATATACAAGTCCAGAAAGCCGAGATGAGGATGGAACAGAACCCTGGAGCTGCTACTTCTGCACACAGCTGTGTTTTCCCCTCACTCACGCCGTGCCGGTTCTCAGTGACGGACTGAGAGATGTTTAGAGATCAAAACTCCAGATAGTTCAGCTTTCCAGATATTAAAGCCGAGCTCCAGTCTCACTGCTCAGCATGAGTGACGGCGGACACGCCGAGACCTGGCGGTGATGGACACCGTGACGTCTCGACACAGAGCCGTGAGGTCCTGACGGAGTGCTTTCGATGATGTTGTGTTTGCAGGAATGAAATGGAAAAGGAGAAGCTTTTTTCATTCTTTTGTTGGAGACGGGAGAATGACCTTTCTGATATGAACATGATGCAACATGGGGTGGATCTCTCAGTCTCACAGTTAGCGTCCTGATTAGATCTTGATTATTGTGTCCTCTCAGTGTCCCTTTATCAGCAACGTTACGGCTGTTATCTAATCTTGGCGTAGCCGTGCAATCAAACCGGTGTCGAGTTGCAGACTGTGGCTGTGTTCAGGTCTCGTTTCATTCATCCTGGATCTGGATTGGAGATTTTTTTTAAGGATTAAAATCTTTCTGCTCCATCATGTGTTTACGAGACAAATGAATTGATTACATTCCATCAACTTCCTGTTTGGTTCCTTGTTTTCTCACTTGTAGAACATGTGTCACATCACACATCATGACAGTACGTACTGAAGGGGATCAGTTTCTATGGAGAAGGTTTCATGTTGGAGAGAAAAGCAGTGATACCGAGGGGAAGTGAAACACACGGCACGCGACGCGAGGGCAACATGCTGATCTTCGGGCTGTAATGGGACTGAGATTGCTTTTCAGTTTGACACAGTTTTAATTATTTAAAAAATAGCAATCTACCATTTTCCTAAAAACTCAGAAAAAATAATTTCCATCATTCAGTTTTTATGAAAACACACACACACATTCTTCTGTCTTCTAATAATACTTCTGCATGACTCGTGTCGTAATCGTCCTCTCAGCTCACCTCAACTTCCACAACCCTCTGCTTCGGTCACGTTAGTGCGCTCGAGTTGAAGCACACCGACACGGCAGGAAAACCGCAGGACGTCCAACGTGACGATGAAAGGTATTGGCAGCTCAGTATGACAAGAAGGTGAGGAAGGATGGCAGCCAGCAGGGGGCGATGTGGGGCACTAAGAGAGCAGGGCGAGGAGGATTCTCACCTTAACGCTGCAGTGCAAACAATTCATGAAAATAAAAAAATGTAATGGTGACTGATTAAAAAAAAGACACTCCGTGGAAACAGAGAGAGGATCAGATAACGATAACGAGATATCTAAAGTTATCCAGCTAACCCGCGAGCATCAGCCTCAGAGCCATCAGCAGGATGTTAGCGAGTGAGCAGTATCCAGCGAGTACACTCCCTTCACTCTGGTGAACATCACAAATTATGACACAATGATGCGTTTTTCTCAACATGGCAGAACCGGTGGAACCCGATCATGGGCAGCGTCGGGTGATATTTCAGTCAAACAGAATCCAATCTCCAGCTAGAGGAAGATCAGACTCCAGAGGAACATCAGCACTCAGAAATGTATTTTATAAATCACAACATGTTCATCTCATCTAAAACCTCCATGCTCATCTCCCTCGTTTGCTGTTTTGGTCTCCTTGAACATCCTCAAAGAGCCCGAGAACAATGCTCGATCATCAGAGTGCTAATGATCCAAAACTGAATCAGTTTCTGATCTCTGCTCTGCATCATTCCGTCTCTGGGTCATAAAGAAGCCAGATGAGATCCGTTGAGTCGGACTGGGACGCAGCCACGCGTTAGAGATGACGGGCTTGACTGAGTCACTCATGAGCTCGTTCTCCGGCGCAGATGTTCTTCACTGCACACAGCTGTTCTTCTGATACAACAAAACCAAAACACATGTCCTGCTGGGTACCGACGTGGTGCGAGAACCAGGTCAGGATCCATATTTGGCACGTTACATAGTTCTAATTTAAAATGTCATTATTATTTTAAATAATAATGGGCTGGTTAAGGTTCTGTGGTTCATTCAGTACTCAAAGAACCGAGAGCAAAGACACTTATATTCATTAATTATCTTGATCTGTCCTCATTCATGGCTTTACGATGGAGTTGGTGCACACTGTGGTCCTCATAACTGACTCCTTCATCTCTCTTTGGCCTTGTTCGTACATCGCTACATTAATTAAGGCTCATCCAAGTTCTTGGAAATCTTCAGATTGAGCAAGTAAAAGATAAAGACGTCTGTAATTCCTGAACACCTCAGGGACTGTGTGAACACATTACCACGCCATCGTACTGCAGACAAGAACACGACGCACTGCAGAACCTGGCCGTCCACACGTTCCATCACCACTGCATGATTAATCTACTTTACTGATCCAACTCACTTTCACGAACAACCACCGGTCTGGGTCAACCCACAGGGTCATGAGGTCAACATTCATTTCTCCACATTTCACCATTTCATCATGGGATTGAGAAATGGAGAGAAAAAAAATCACTCCACATGTCTGACGTGGCTTTTTTTAGGACATAAAAATGGAGAGACATGGAATCGATCTGACTCTGAGTTTGGCTCATTAACACTCAGGAGGGGATGGATCGATCCGTCATGTCTGAGATGTGATCAACGAATACACAGGAGGATGAAATCCTGACCAGTTTCTTTTCAAGCTTCAGGAAAATGCTGGACATTTGCAACCAATCATGGTGAATGAACACTGTTCCGGTTTCATCTTATCCCAGGCTGATTTTGGGGATCTGCGCCACTCCACCATCAGCTTGGTGACAAAATGGCTTCCAACATGGCGTCTCTCAGGGAGTCTGAGTGAGGAGGTGTTCAGCCTGTGAGCTATGAGACACTGTAATATCTTCCAGCATGTTTGATGATGTTGGTGATGAAGTGTGCCGCGCGAACACATCTGCAACATGAAGCGAGAACCGAGAATCCAAAAGTAAACTCTCGCATGATGAGCTGGGTTCACTGGTGTGGGAGAGCGAGGGCAAAATGTAAACACAGGAATGCCTTTGGGCAACTCTACACAAATGCCAACCTTCCCATGGAAAAAAAAAGTCGTGAGCACAGGAACAAAACTCTGTTTAAAACGTTCACTCACACTTTATATTCGTGTTTCACTCTACTCTGCTGAAATGATGGAGAACATCTCCTTGTTTATCCATCAGATCTACAGAATCGTGACGGGTTCAGGCACATCACATCCATCACACGGGATTTTCTTCACAAAACAAGGAATATTTTCAAATCCATACTGTGTGTTCGTTCACGTCTCTTTCACGGTCTCCATCTGGCGCGTGTTGTCTTCAACATCAGTTTGTTTGATGTTAGAACATTCACCGTGACTCGTCGACACTGTACTCAGGAGGGTAAACGATCTCGCATGCAAACCCACTTACTGATCCGGATCTCATGGTCTCTGCTTTCAGACATTTTGTGAGCACAAAGGTCACATCCCTAACGCTGGAAGTGTCTTTCTGGAAGAAATCATTGCCGTGTCAAACCCAAATGGCCTAAGACCAGACAAAATACACACAAGATGATATCCAGAGACTGGAGAAATTCATCCATGCTCATTTCTGAGACTTTCCAAGGACCGGTCCAATTCTGTCATAAATTCTTGCTTGTTGTTATGATTTAAGATTCAACAAAGTTTATCTTGATAAGATGAATTTACCGACATTTCATAGAAATATTCGTGACGTTTTAGTGACTCGGTTAATGATCTGAACAGTCTTGGGTCAGTAAAAATAAATCTGCATTTCACGAGGTTTTACACTTCAGCAAATCCCACGACAGTGTGACCATCTGTCCAGGTACGAGAGTCATCCAGGAATCCAGGCTGCACGAGGGACGAGGAGTTAGAGGTCCAACACTTAAAGGACCATTCAGTGGCATCTGATATTCACATGAACATAACATGATGAGATTTCCATTTTATTCTGCCTACTCATCCAGGTCAAGCCCTGGGAAAGAGGAGCTTCTGGTGGATCAGGTCTCTGAGGAACATCATACACGTTCTGCTTCCTCTCATTCTTAATTCTGTCATGTAGGAAGATTTAAACTTCACTGATTTCAAGCGTTACCACATGTAGAGTTTATTAAACTGGATATGAATTAATTTATTCAGAAATCATTCACAGAAACATTTACACAAGAACTGTGGCATTTGTTTCGCTCATGAGTTTGTTTAAAATTTAATTTCAGGAAACATTAAAGTACATCCATCCATCTATCCATGCATCCACCCACCCACCAAACCATCCATCCATCTATTTAGCCACCTACCTACCAACCCATACATCCACCCACCCAGCTACTCATTCATCCTTCCAGCTACCCTCCAATCCATCCACCCTCCAATCCATCCACCCACTCACCCATCCATCCACCCATCTCCATTCATCCACCCAGCTACCCCCCAATCAATACATCCATCCATCCATCCATCCACCCAGCTACCCATCAATCCACATACCCACCAATCCATCCACCCATCCATCCAACCAACCATCCACACACACTTCAATCCATCAATCCATCCACTAAACCATCCATCCACTGACCAATCCATCCATCCATCCATCCATCCATCCATCTACCCATCCACTAAATCATCCATCCGTCCATGTACCGACACACCAATCCATCCATCCAAGTTGAGTTCCTGTGATTTTTATATACTTTATACATGCACAAGTTTAAATCACTAATCATCTTAAGGCAATGAAGATGAGCTGTTCATTTAGGACAATAGTAATGGCACCCTCTAAAAGGAGGAAGTTAGAATGCCACACTTAGGAGGCACTTTTTCACCATTTAGACACCGTTTTATTTTATTTCGGTTCTCTTTGTCTTTTTTGGAGTTTTGGGGGTGTGGCTAAATGTAAATAAGCAGTGCCATGAATGTGTTTGTTAATTTATGGCTGTTAGTTTGGCATTTACCAACATACATTTGCACAGGTCTTTATTAAAAAAGATTGATAAACAGTGCCTGAGATCTGAACACGGCGTTTCCTGGTTTGTGATTCTTCAGATTATTTTGTGAAAGTGGCAGAAATCAGGGTCCGCCGTTACGCAGGGGCATGTCGAATAATATCAAAAGCATGAGATAACATTTGAATATTGAAATTACTCTCAAAATTAATCTCCATGGAATTTGGCTGAAAATCGATTGTAAAGTTCAGGTTGAATGTGAAGGACATTCCATCTGATCATCGAACAAGTTTATTTTTGTGTCATCATTTCTGTTTGCATCTTTATTTATTGTGTTCACTGAAGTCCGTGTCTGCAGCTCTGTCCTCCAGCATGAACGCTCGTTCCTTCATTTCCGTGGAGGAGAAGGTCTCAGTGCTGCACATGGTGTCAACTACGGCATCTATTGGTTTGCATAATCAAACACAAACACAGAGCTAATCAAACACAATGAGGCGTGAACGCAAAGCTGCCGCATCAATAATACAAATGAATGCTTTCCAATCACTAAATGGACATAAACAAATTCAGCAATTGTGCGTCACATCAAAAAAATAAAACATTTTATATGATTAATTTTATCTGAAATATAGAGAGGGAGGTGTGTGTGTGTGTGTGTGTGTGTTCCTGTTTGATTAAGTGATTGTTAGCACCAGACGGAATCTTATAACTGAATATCCTCTGGATCTAAGCGTTTATCCATAACGGTGTGAAGTCTGAAGCCCTGGAATGACCTGTGTCGCTTGCGGAGGTAAATCTCACAATCAATCAATCAATCAATCAATCCATCCATCCATCCGTCCGTCCGTCCGTCCATCCGTCCGTCCGTCCGTCCGTCCGTCCATGCATCAATTGGTGTTACAGAGTGAAGCACAAACACAAATATCTGATCCAACCGTCTGAAAGTCTGCAGGGTTTCAATCAAATAAAATTTCATCCTGAAACAAAATTCCAGGCTTGGAAGCACACACGGGATTCAATTTTACCGCAGGCGATATTAGAAAGTAAATCTGAGTAAATACATTTAAAAATGAGACAAAAACACAGACATTACAAATGGAAACAGCTTGCTGCATAATGCGGAATCTTCTGGAACTCCTCCCAGAAAGAAAAAGAACAAATTATAGAGACAGATGCTGCTGTTTGCTATCCGATAGCATCGAGGGAAACATGTGCACATCTCGCCGGAGAACGTTCCTCTCTCTCTCTCTCTCTCTCTCTCTCTCGCTCGCCCTTCCTCTCTCACTCTCCTTCACTCTCACTACCTCATTTGCCTGGGAAATTTTCCAAAAGGAAACATGATGAAGTGTATCTCACTGCCTTAAAACAACACTGAACAGAATTACAGCGTGCACCCGTACGGAGAGAGGAGGTGAATAAACTCCTCCTGTGATCATCATGCTGAGCGACCGGAGCTTTGTGCGTTCGCAAATATAATGCTTGTGTGTAAAACTTTATGGAGTCAAAATGGAGTTGGCATCACCATTTCAGATCTCTCCCTTCTCCTAAATGGGGCGTGTCGGGACGCCATCATGAACATCAGTGAAGGCTGAGATGGGACTGAGGAGCAGGAGTGAAATATTACTGCATTCACTGCAGTGAGTCACTGCGCTACAGCTCTCACAGCTCACCGACATCGAATGTTGCAGCGACACACTGACACCACACACCTTCATCCACTCGTGTTCTATCGAGAACCAACCGCTTTTACACTGCACGATTTCAGCGGCACTTTAAGATTATAAAGGACTGTGTGTGTCTCCGTGTCAGATTATACACTGAAGATCCTCTAACGATAGACCTGCCGTTAAACACCACCACGACGTTCTGCTCACGTCATCAATCAGCGTGATCCGCAAATCAGCTGGTGCACAGAATGGCTTCACACACACACACACACACACACACACACACACACACACACACACACACACACACACACACACATACATATACACATGCACTTCACAGCTCGAGGTAATGAGACGTCCATGTTTCCTTTACGTTTCTCCATCACCACTGCATATCTGTGCCGTGAGTTTGCCGTCATCTGATTGGGCTGCATATCATAATAATCCCCCTGTTTTATTCCCGCTGTCCTTTTTCAACATCTGTGTAAGTCCGATTCATTTCCACAGATCCTCATACAGCTGATTTCCACTTAATAATCAGATTAATGAACACTGAGACCAACAGGACTGTCAAACTGGGAATGCTGGGATTCCAGGAGATAGAGGAAGGAATAGGATGCTGGGATTGCAGAAGATAGGAGTGTGAATGCTCAGAATCAAGATGCTAAGAATGTTGTGATTATTGTTAATAGTAGGATTGGTGTGAAAGCTGAGATTATAAGTAACAGTGGGAATGCTGGGATTACAGGTGTGAGTGGAAACACCAGGGATGCTGGGATTGCAGAAAATAAGGGTAATGGGAATGCTAATGCAGAAGATTGAAACATTTGGAATGCTCTGATTCCATCTGATGGTGAAACCAGAAGGAATGCTGGGATTGCAGAAGAGCCAAGCTGGGATTACAGAAGACAGGAGTTGTGTGAATGCTAAGAATAAAGATCCTAAGAATATTGTGCTTATAGGTCATAGTGGGATCAGTGTGAAAACTGGGATTATAAGGAATTGTGGGATCACTGGGAATGCTGGGATTGCAGTAGACCGAAGCAGTGCGAATGCTGTGACTACAGGTGATAGTGGAAGCACTTGGATTGCAGAAAATGGGAGCAGTGGGAATGCTGGGATTGCAGGAGACCCTGGGAGCTGTGGGAATGCTGTAAATAGACAGTGAGACCAGAGAGTGTGATGGGATTACAGGAGACAGGGGCAACAGTCACATGTCATTATGATCACAGTACAGTCACGACTTCAAGCTCAAACAGATTCCATGAATTATGGATCAAAAAGGTCAGCACCCATCACTCTACATTTATCCCAGATCTTATTCCAGAGCAGTTGGAACTTTTCACATGTTGAGATAATGGGGAACAGACACGAAGGTCTGTGGGAATGCTGGGATTACAGAATACACTGGGATCGTGATATACATCTGGAATTCTGTTTTATTGATGTTTTGGGTATCAATTGTTGGTTTGACAAAAACTGAACATTACAGATCAAGCCCACTTACTGGAGACACTGGGCTCAAAGGAAGTCAGTGGAATCAGTGGAAACTCTGGGATTTCTGTAGACCATGTGAGAGGTGAGCATTCTGGTAATGATGTGACAAAATGCTGCACCTCTAGGAGATACTGGGACCAGTGGGATTGATGGAGACTGTGATTCTCCATAAGGACACATACCCAGTTACATGGATAACATTTTAGCAACCTTCGTCTGTTCAGAGATATTTGCTGCAAACTCAGAATTTTAAAGGTCACCATGGGGACCACTGTGCAGGTTTTGTGTGGCATTTGCTTTAGCACCTGGGGGGGGGGGGGGGGGTGAGACAGCAGAAGCAGAACGCTGGAATAGATGGTGGCAGTATGATCCGTGGGAATGCTGGGATTAATCAAGCAAAGGAGGAAATGAGAATACTTGGAGTGCAGAGGATATTTGGAGTAGTAATGATGTTAGTATTGCTGGAGACAGTGGGGTCAAAGGGAATGCTCGGCTTTCTTAAGGAGGGTAGAACAATGGGAATAATGGGGCTAAAGGAAATATTAAGAGCATTGGAAGTGCTAGGATTAATAAGGCAGACTGGGGTAATGTGAATACTGGGAGAGTAGTAGACATTTGAAACAGTGGATTGTTGGAGACATTGGGAATATTGAAAATGCTGGAGTCAATGAGAATACTCAATAAGGAATTCTTGGAATTACTTTGGGAATTCTGGAAGTGCTGAGAACAATGTGTCAAGCAGGAATACCAGAACTGCCAAAAGACTAGAAAGTGTTGGAATTCCTGGAAATAACAGGTTCAGTAGAAAGGCTTGGGAAAGCAAGAATCTTCTGGAAGTGCTTAAAACAGTGGGTCCAACAGGAAAGCTTGGGTTTGTTGAAGACTGTAGGAATACTCCAAGTGCTGCAAACAGTGGGGCCAGTGGGAATGCTGGGATTGCTCTATACTGTGTGAATACTGGAACTACCAAGAACCTTGTGTCCAAACAGGAATGCTGGGATTGTTAAAGACCATGGGAGTCCCAAAAGGGCTGGAAACACTGAATCCAGCAGGATTGTTAGAAATTTGTGAAAGTGTCATGTGCGATTATCCTCAGGTTTGCATATACAGTAACACAAACAACCTCGGGCAGCGTTCAGCTGGGATTCTGAGAACTTTGCTGTAATCCATGAATTTAAAAGGTCAGGAAAGCTCTGTGAAAGGTTCCTGTCGCTCAGGGGGAAGAGCGGAGCGTCAGCAACCGGCTCACGCTCTCAGCACAACTGTCGACTACATTTATTTTAAACATGTTTATTTACACACATGCGTGCGATCGATCGATGCGGATGTGTTCGTCTCCGTACGCCGAAAACACCGTGGGATTAATAATCACCCAACAGACGGCATTTATTTCTACACAGAGATACGAGAACCTATTCGTCACGCATTAATTAAGTCAGCTTGGAAAAGAGCAAAGTGTGGTGTTGCACCTTTATACACAAACAAAC
>JAODJS010013869.1:0-12307 GCA_027576325.1 Sciades assimilis | reverse complement strand
AGGGCCGTAATATGCATTATCACTTGTTTCCACTCAATTACTTAGTTATTATATCTCTTATTTGAAATAGGCTACCATGATGTACCACTGACATTCAACACACAGACACGTGTTCAGTGCAACCTTAACCTTTATTACTTTGTTAATAGTAAGGGGAAAAAATAAAGTAAAAAAAATAAATGAAAAGAAAAATCAAAAGAAAGTACAGAGGTTGATACACTCTACTGATACCCTCTTTGATTCACACTCTATATGTGTATCTAATGTCTTCAATGAGCTGGCCAAGAGGTCCATTTTTGTTTTTCTTGGCCAACCAATAATCCCATTCAATAAATGACAAACATTCTTTAAGTTTCTGCTCAGTTGTATTGGCCCTGAAATGATACACCTGATTTTTTATATTTCGCCATGCTCTCTCGATGTGCTGTGTGTGTGCACCTGTAGTGGGATGTACGAAAAAACGGCGGTGGTTCACTTGATAGTGTATGTATCCATTTTGTTGAAGTCGGCGATACGCAGGCCAAGAATCTGAAAGAATGTCGCTCCCACGTCTAACATAACGTTGAATGATAGGAAGGAGGTGATGCTGTGTTCTGCGCTTGACGAACTTCAACACAGGGCGTCTGCGCTGGCCTTTTACCTCCAGTAAGCCAAACACCCATCCGCGCTTCCTCCAGCTTGCACCGAAGCATCCACGTCCGTACTAGACATTTGGAAACACACTGTTACAAAAGATTCTGGATATTACAATGTTTAAGGGTATTTTCACATTTAGTCCCCTTTAGTTCCCAAACTCAGTCCTCTGTAAGTGGACAAAAAAGTGAACCAACACTTGTCCTAAGGGGTGTTAGTCGTCTTTCTGATCAAACCGAATCTTCGAGAGCAGTGTTTCTTAACTGGTGGGTTGGGACCCAAAAGTGGGTCGCGGAACTGTGGTATAAAAAATGTATTACTTAATGCTCTTATTGCAAGTCCTAAAATGGATACAAAATTGCTCTCTTAGTAATTTTAAAGAATGAAACAGACATAGTATCACCCACCTCCATCCACAACCAAAGAGTTGAACAGGTCAGCCACTTACCTTGGACTTACCAAAGACATTAAAAACGGATCGCTAATAAGGTGGTAATTCTATGGTAATTCCAATGTTAACTTCATGGTAATATTGCCTTTGTAAATGCTTATTACAAGTTATTTCCATACAATTTTGAGTGGTATTACGCTGTAATTTCTCGGTAATAATGATGTAAACGGCTTTCATGTAGGTGGTAATTTACCTGGTAATTTCTATGTAATTTCATGGTAATATTGCCTGTAATTAACCTGTTGTTTCTATGTAATTTCATTGTAATATTGCCTGTAATTTACCTGGTAATAACTATGTAATTTCCTGGTAATATTGCCTGTAATTTGCCTGATAATTTACCTGGTAATTTCTATGTAATTTCATGGTAATGTTGCCTGTAATATACCTGGTAATTTCTATGTAATTTCTATGTAATTTCATGGTAATATTGCCTGTAATTTGCCTTCAATTTACCACGTCAACGAAGGTCTCAGTACAGTTCGCTTCTGACGGATCTGGGTACACCTTGGAGCGTTCAAAGGTCTGAGTTCGCTTAAATGGCTGAAAGGAACCAAGTGTGAAAATGCCCTTAAAGGGCAAGTGGACTATTTTGAACATTAAGCCCCGTTTCTGGGTTGTCTGCAATGTTTTGAGTCCCCCTCACCATTTTTTGTTGCTTGCTGCTGTCTCTGTTAACCGGCTAATATAGATTTTGCCCCAATTGGCTTTACAATGCCTGTCTATGGCATGTCCAAATATGTTCTTAAAAAACACCTTAAACATTTGTTTTCAAAAGTATGCATATCACTAAGTGGTTAGGGGCTTGATGTTGAAAATAGTGCACTTGTCCTTTAAATACTTACTATACCTAAAGGTAATAAAGTGAGATGTTTAATTAGTATGCACCATTACATATTTGAACTTTGAATGCATGTCCAAGTCCATACCTTAATCTTCAAAACTCCATAAAATTATCAAAAAAGAGGTGAAAACGGTCCGTTCAAATCTGAATGATACAGTATATGTCCCTATTCTTACCTTTCTCTTGTGGCAGAATTTGCTTTCATCGATAACAACGTAACTATTTCCTCCTCCAATTCTCCTACCACTCCTCCGTTCCAAACGCCTAACTGACCTGGTGCACACACGTCTCAGTTTTGCTGACATCTTTGTCAGACTACGGCTACTCAGGGCAACATTTTCATCCATCAGATCAATCTGCCGTTGTCTGAGGCCCTGTGAAAACCTGAAAAGAGGCAGAAGTCAAAGTCAGCTTCAAGATATACAAACCCCAACTCCATAGAAGTTGGGACACTAGGTAAATTGTGAATAATAACAAAATACTGTCATTTTCAAAACATCAGATTCTTACATTAGATGGAGAATGGTACAAAGAAAACATATCAGCCATCAAAACTGACCAAAATTATTGTTTTGGGGGATATTCATGAATATGAAAAAATAACACGTCTCAAAAGAGGGGACGGGGACAATAAAAGGCAGCAAATGTCGAAGAAGACTAAAAACAAAACAAAGGATAACACTTATCAGTTAATTACATTAACCGATGAGATGATTTTTATATAAAAACAGTGTTAATTCCTATCTTGGACATGATTTCAACAGCTTAAATGGTAGGTGTATTCTTCGTCATGTTTTGCAATGTTTTCCTTTCTGTAGTGCTTACAGTGTGACAGGTCTTGACCGAAAGCCGGCCATTTTATCACCTGCTGGTCCTTATGATGGAGCTAAACTGTTAAAACATAGTAGAGAATGCAATTTGTCCTTACTATGTGGCAGAGGTGTCAAAAGTAAAAGTACTTTTGTGGTGTAATTACAACACCAGCACATGGCATTACATAGCTGTTACACCATTTACACCATACTCCATTGTACCTAATGAGATAGATAGACTGTGTTGTTACTGAAAAACACTGAAAACCTAACAAGGACCCACCACAAACTTGATCCAACCAGTGCAGAGTTAGCTGATCGTACGACAAGTACATGGGTCTACTGGTTACTCAGATAAGTTACTTGTGTTGGAAGGAAACTGTGTTTCTTTTTTTTTTTACTTTTGACATCTCTGCTATGTGGCAATAATCAAAGATCTCCCTTCAAAATGTAATGCATTAGTGGCTTTTTATGCTGTTTAAAACCCATTTATATCATTCAGCACTATATTTAACTCTACAGATGAGTGAGAACAGCTTAACCAATGCACTACTGCACCCCCATGCCATCATGGATGCTGACTTTCGAAGTGAGCACTAACACAAGTTGCATGGTCCATTTTCACTGTAGCACAGGATGTGCAAGACTCTATTATTTTCAAAAAGAATGACATTTTTTGACTTCTGTAAGCTGTTGGATTTTTCGCCATTCTACCTTTAAAACCATTTACCATACGTGTTTGGCTGAAAATCCTGCATGTTCTTTTTGAAGAATAGTTGGAGAGCCTGATGTCCATTTCCAATATTCAATGCATTTATTTGCCAAATACAATAAGTGCAATAGAGTCGATAAAGCATATTACAGAGCTCTGGAGTTCTATGATCTTGCCTCGACCTGCCGTCGATTTGGATGCATTCAGAACTAAATTAGTCTTCCATTCAACAGGTCTTTATAGTAAAGCACATTACAGACACTAGCATTCATATCTAATCTATTGTGTTTGTGTGTGTGCAAGCAGCCAGCTCTTCTATCTTGTAGTTCTCTTCGTCCCTCCGGCGTCCGCCATCCTTTATCTTAACAGTTACTGTACACACACACATACACCCACTCCACCGGCCTAGTATCTTCTTCAGCATCCAGGGATCCAGACACACATACATCCAGACACACGTTATTGCATCCAACAGACATCCCTGGTCCATTTGCCCTGGTTCTGGAGTCAAGTGTATTAGGATATAAGGTTACACATGAACACACACACACTGCTGGCCTTCCTCCTGATGTTCTTTATCTTAGTCCCATGCTACTCTCCCTGGTACCACATCACGCGACGCAGTCCTAAGAGATAGTGTGCTTGGTGACACACACACATAGGTAAGCAAAATGCCACTCATGCATTCAGTCACTCATTCTCAAATCTGTCATAATGACAATAAAGGCTTTTCCATTCTATCCAATTCATACATACTGACATACAGCATGGGACACTTTGCTATCCCATCAATGTGCTTCGTCATCAAGCAGAGCCAGCCACACTGCTCCTACAGTAGATTCAAGCTTATGATTAGGGTTAGGTTAGGTACATTTAACAATAACCAGGCGACGGTATCTACTTGGTAGCGTCTCCCAGTCTGATGATGTCTTAGGTTATTTATCTAATCTCCATGCCACTTTGTCTAGCACATTAAGCCTTGTTTGAAATAGGCTGTGACGCAAACAAATAATCTCAAATTTACGCACTCACACACAGACAGATCTCTGACTCCAAACAGTATTCAACATCATTATTGTAATTATTATTGTTGTTGTTGTTATTATATTATTATTATTAAAAGGGTAACCACTTCTGATGCTCGTAGTGCTAGTTCGTACTTCATATTTTACAAAGCAAAGGACAGTTTCCCATGTCTTCTGGGTCTATTTCAAGTGAGCTCGGGTGCATAGGAGAATGTTAAACCCCTCTATCATTTGCACACATGAAGCGTTCTTAATATGATCAAGTTTTCAATAGCTTTAATTGTAGGAGTGCTAGAGTAAGACAACAGCCAATATATATTTCATGATGTCATGAACCAATACAATGATTTTAATGACAAAAATATGTCTTATATACACACAATCATGCTAAATCAAAGGGAATTCAAAACTGTATGTAATAACTATGGTAATTATTCCCTCTGCATCTTTAATTCTGAGTGACTCAGCCTCTCTGTGATGGTCTTACGTTATACCTGGACACTCATATTGTCCATCAGTATAATTCATTTTGAAATGTTCTTCCATGTGTTGTTGTAGCTTATTTGGATGTTTATTACATTTCACTGATCCCTGTCCCAACTTATTTGAGACGTGTTGCAGTTATCAAATTAGAAATGAGTACATATGTCCCCCAAAACAATATCTGTACATATCACTGTATACTAATTTTGGATGTTGTCAAACTATGGAAATGATTACAATATTATCAGGACAAAATGCAATGAAAATGTGATTTTCATTTATTTTATTATTGCTATTATTTAAGTGGTCATGACTCATGTGTTTCACTTTACCTAGTACCTGAGTAAACTGAGACAGACCAGAGAAATGAATGAAAAGTGATCCACCTCATTGTAAGCTGATAACCTTACTTTTTCAGCTTTGGATCTATGATAACGTGTTTAGATCTAGATAGACAGATTAGCAACCACATATTATTGAAGGGGCTGGTAAGACTTCTAAGGTGACCTCAGTTGCTGCACTCCCCATTTCTTTGAAGGGTGTTGTCAACCAGGTTGGCTTCGTGGTGTAATTGCTTGACTTTCCTACAATGTGCATGACTAACAATCAAACAATGTACTGTAATATTTCACTAAAATAATGTTTAAGACCTAAGTAACCTGTGCTTTATATTGGAGTGAAGTGTCTCACTTTACCCCCAAAACAGTGCCAAAACTGTGCTACCCCACACCCACCTTACAGGCTAACATAGTGCCCTTCAGGTCTTGGCACGGTAGGCCTAAACCAAATTCTCTACTTTTGTGGTCCAACGAAGACATTTGGGTTTTTGAGACAAAAAGATGAATATCAAAGGTGAGCAAAAGTATTGGAACAGATATTTGAAAGGACATTAAATTTGTTGCAATACCTACAGTCTGTAGGTAGGCTATTGCACTACACTACAGGATAGGCTAGGCCCAAGGGTGGGGACATGTATCTCACAGTAGGCCTACCTCGTACTCTTTTGATTGTACCAACGTGTGAATTTTTTGGTGCTGTCCCATGAAAAGATATAATTTAGCTTAATATCTAAGGGTTTACTTTTCTGAGAGGGAAATGTGTTAATGTAGCCTACATTGTATTAAGGTAAGGTGTGCCCTGGTTTGTGCTGTGAAACTTTAAAGGATCACCTACCTGAGCATGAAAGTTAGCCAAGCAGATAACTTCATGTGTGATCCTGAGAAGATGGATTTGTCTCTCACTGATTTCGAGATGTATTTCTTATGTCTTCGACATATCCTAGGCACACAAATGTTGGAAGCAGCATTACTGTAAATGCAATAAAACATAGCCCAGGCCTATCTGGAGCAATCTATGGAAAAAAATGATGTAAATGCAACCACAAATCTTACCATTTATATCCATCTTTGACGCTACTCCTTTTCAGTTTCATTTTCCGCCCACACAAACGGCATCGCTTTTTTCTGGCTAATAATTTCTCTTTCTGCATCCATCGAATAATTTTTTTATTTTTCTTTCTAAGAACGTCCACGAGCCTTCTGGTTAGGGACATTGTCACTCGCAGCTAGCCCGAGACACCACTCTCGACGAGCAAACAAAGGAAGTACCAGAAAGCGCGCGCACAGGAAGCAAGTCGGCATCTGTACATTCAGAGACTGTCCGTTAATAAGTAGATCAGTAACTGAAGTTGTTTTAGTGGTACAGCAGCTAGATGGCGATAGTTAAAAAATAATACATAATAATAACAACAACACATAACAAATAAAGAAATAATACATAAAAAAATAGATTAAAAAAATACAAGTTTCAGCATTTTCCCCATTGACTCCCATTCAGGTTTCCCAGTCATCATTTGCCCGCGATCGCCAACTAGTGTTAGGTGGAACTGTACATAAGGAGACAACGGCAGGTGCACCTCGCCATTTTGATCTTCTATAATAGAGTGAGGTTTCGAGAAGGTAAGGACTGAAACTTGATACGAAGTAAGTAGTTCAACTACTGATGTACTGAGGACACTTTCGAATTAATTATGTGTGTGTTCTGCTTTATAACACTGAAGGATATGAAACTCGTGCAAAATGTCAAAAAGCTGAAATGTTAAAAATCAGCTGAAAACAGACCGTATGTTAACCAATAACTTCATTGTTAGCCAGCCTGTTCAAGTTAGCTATCAACTTAGTGCAACTAGCTAGCAATAGCAGCTAAGCAAGAATACAGTAAACCAATGTGTTATAGTATTTGGTGGTACAACTAATTGTTTTCTGTTTACAAATCATGACATGGTTATTTTACTGAATGGTGTTACTGTGTATGTTACTGTATTGCAGCTAGAACTACGTCCATGCCTCCGAAACGCAAACCACGTGCAGCTCCACTTGATCAGCCACTGGATCTTACACAAGGTATAGCACTAAGTGCATGGGATAGTTAAGTATACTGGACAAAATGAATGTTTTTTTACTTTTCGAGGGAGCATGCACAGCTGAATTAGGTAAGGGACAACGGCCGGCGGGATGACTTGTTCCATGAAGTTAATGTTAATGGCGAAGTGAGGTCTCGCATGTAGATTAGACCATCGAACCGGTGCACCTCCTTGGCCGTTATCCCGATGAATGTCTATCATATAAACTGTTTTTTTTTGGTTGCATTCGTCACTGCCCTTGCGAAAATCGAACATGTTTTTTTATGTAGTAACCATGGTTCTACCATGGTATGTCATGGTTACTATACGTACTCTGAACCAGCCATAGTATTACCGGTAGCCTACTATGGCTTATGCATGTTTTTTTTTGGACCATGAAAACCGTGGTTCCTGACTGGTTTAACCATCGTTTTGCTATGAAAACTACCCATGGATCATGGTCATTCGTGGTTTTAATGCTTTTTTTTTGGTGCATGGTTTGTGACTATGGTTTAACATATTAACAAACCATGCTCAAAAACATGGTTAATTGTGGGTTTTGTGGTTACCCAAAAAAAAAAACACTAAAACTTGTGGGTAGCTGTGGTGTAATGGTTAGGGAGTTGGACTGAAGATCACAGAGTTGAAGGTTCAAATCCCACCCTTACCCCTCCCTACACCGCCATCCATGGCTGAAGTGCCCTTGAGCAAGGCCCATCACCCCACATTGCTCCAAGGACTGTCACCAATACGTGCTTAACATAAAAAAAAAAAAGCATCAGCTAAGTGTAATTTCATGAATAACTATAAACCGAGGTAAAACCATGATTAATTTTCGTAAGGGTATAGTCAAACCATAGTCGTCATAGTGAACCATGCTCAAAAAAACATGATTTATCATGGTTCATTTTCGTAAGGGTGGTCAGCTCTGATCTCTAAGAAGTATGCACAATATTTTTGTGTTTTGTAATCTTTTTTTCCTTTTGTCAGCAGCTATCCTTGCTGCCCATGACCTGTCAATCAACAGTTATATTTGGGCTATTTTACTACTGTACTTTGCTGCTATTCAAACGTGCATGGAATGTGATGCAACTGCATTTTTAATAGTACAGTTCATACAGTTGCTCTAAGTTGTTTAACAGTTTGACCGCCTTCTTGGAAAATAGCAATGATTGTATAAATGCATTACAAAGGTGGTCAAATAAACCAACATTTCCACACTGACATAAAGCAGAGTCCTCAACACTGTACTGAATTGCATAGTTGTTAGTGTTTATTCACATTCTTCCTTTTATTCCTCTGCTGGTTACAACAAAGTTATGCTACAATCTTCTAGTTTGTAGTCAAATGATATAACATTCGTGTAAAGTACAATACAGGTCACAAACTGATGAATGGGCAACAGAACAGGCACAACATGCAGGTCTAAAAGACAGAAAATGGAAAAATGATCACATATATGTATTCAGATGTACACATATAACACTGTACCTTGTTTTATTACACAGAGGATGTTGAAACACAAGTGAAGGGAGATGCTCCAACAGTGAAGGGAGATGCTCCAACAGCCCAAGCTCAACTAAAGAAACTCCAGGAAGAGGTCAACTCTTTGAAAGAAGAGCGTGATTTCTTGAGGGAGCAGTTGAAGTTTGCATTGCAGCGCCCTAGCGCTTCGCAAAGTTCTCCTGGTAAGTGGAATTTTAATATCATTAATAATGTAAGTTGATCAATCACTGTCACAACCTAATGAGTCAGTATAGCGTGAAAGCATGAAAGCCCAACTGTGAAACTCCAACTCCCATTGTCATTGTGACACAGCATTCCACAGCAAAAAAGTGCACACTGCACACAACGAAATTGCATTTATGCCTCACCCGTGCAAGGGGGCAGTCCCCAATGGCACCCGAAAGGGAGCAGAACGGTGGG
Source organism: Sciades assimilis (assembly GCA_027576325.1). NCBI lineage: Eukaryota > Metazoa > Chordata > Actinopteri > Siluriformes > Ariidae > Sciades > Sciades assimilis. The sequence goes on along the minus strand of JAODJS010013869.1, from coordinate 3,020 downwards.
ACGGTACCATGCACAGGGTACCTCAGTCATGGAGGAGGATGGGGGAGAGCACTGGTTAATTACTCCCCCCACCAACCTGGCGGGTCGGATGTCAAACCGGCAACCTTTGGGCTACAAGTCTGACACCCTAACCGCTTACCCATGACTGCCCTATAGATGACTCGCTTCCATTTTCTAACTCTATAGACTGAAAGCCCCACTTGGGCAACAGGGAAGATTGCCTTACAAAAACAAACTTGCCCTGTGTAACCTTGCTATTGTGTGCCATAGGTATATGACATAGGTATATCACATTAGTATCTGCCAATTTAGGTTTAAAGGGACAGAGCACCGTACTTTAACAATGAAACATGTTTGTCTCAGAAGTGAGACAAGATGATACGTACCTCTCCGAGCGTTGTGCGACCTCCGAGTCAGTCAGGCGTGCTGTCACTCCTGTTAGCATTTGTAGCTACTCAGCAGTAAGTTTCGGGGCTGTAGTTATATGCGACCAAAGTCTTCCACGTTTTTCCTGTTTACATAGGTTATATGACCATGTACATGAAACAAAGTTCGGTTACGCAAATTCAAACGTGGCTTTTTCTATACTGTGTAAAGTGTGTACTTTTTTTTTTTTCTTAAACCCCCCACCCCACATCAGAAGGTATCAATGCGCTGTCGAAGCGCGCAGAAGGTGTTACTACGCCTGTCTTTATAGTACACACTTTCCACAGCGGTAACACTTGACATTACGGATTGCCAAGAAGGTGGTAGTTTCATGGTAATTTCAGTGTAATTTCATGGTAATAGCTGTTTATTAGTAGTAACAACAACAAAATAACCATACAGTTTCCAGTGCAATTACGCTGTAGTTTCTAGTTAATGGAAATGGAAACAGCTTTCAACTGAAAAGGTAAAATGCTGGTAAGTACATGGTTACAGTCAAGTGTTATACTGTAACAACTGAGATGATAGAGGCTGTCATCGTAGTAGTTAGATGATACTAACTAAACTGCAGCAACTAAGTAATTTCATGGAAACTACATGGTATCAGGGCCGTAAAGTGCATTATTTCTTCTTCATATGTTATTGCATAGAAACGATCATCTAAGCATCCTTGTGGTTGTTTCTGCTCAATTGTTTTCAATTACTCAATTACTTTGAAAACAATTGAGCAGAAACCACTACAACGATGCTCGGATGGTCATTTCAATGCAATAACACAGGAAGAGAAAATAATGCACTTTACGGCTCTGATACCATGTAGTTTCCATGAAATTACGTAGTTGCTGCAGTTCAGTTAGTACCATCTAACTACTACGATGACATCCTCTATCATCTCTGTTGTTACAGCGTAACACTTGACTATAACCATGTACTTACCAGCATTTCACCTTTTCAGTTGAAAGCTGTTTCCATTTCCATTAACTACAAACTCCAGTGTAATTGCGCTGGAAACCGTATGGTTATTTTGCTGTTGTTACTAAAGATAAACCATTATTACCATGAAATTACACTGAAATTACTTTTAAATTAACATGAAACTACCACCTTATTAGCGATCCGTAATGTCAAGTGTTACAGAAAAGGCCACGTTTGAATTTGCGTAACCAAACTTTGTTTCATGTCAATGGTGATATAAACTTACAGGGTATGTGAACAGGAAAAAACGTGGGAGGTCGCACAACGCGCGGAGAGGTACGCATCATCTCGTCTCACTTCTGAGAAGAACATATTTCATTGTTAAAGTGCGGTGGTCTGTTCCTTTAAAAGCATTATGAATGTGATGGAGAAGGGCAAACATTTATTTTCATGAATGGGATGTTTTGGGAAACCACAAAGATTCCAAGTTGCCTAGTGTCCCTTTAGATGTTTTCACTTTATGTCGTCTAAATATGATGAATTCCAAAAACTGGGGTAAATCACCACACAATGGGCTTCTTGATTAATTGCTTAAAGTTTATTATGGTGAACGTGTTTCACTACCACTTCAGCAGGTTCACTCTGCTCACCAGACTGAACCTAATGAAGCGGTAGCAAAATGCGTTGTTCACCAAAATAAACTTCCAATAAATCAAGAAGTCCAGTGTGCAGTGAGTAACCGCAGTTTTTGAATTGTACTTTAATGCTCGTCACCAGCACCTCACCAATGGCTGTGCACAGGGACTTTTGAATGTTGTATTCCTATTGATTGTGGTGTTAACACTACTCTATAATATTACTAAACTGAATTAGTAATATGAAATATGTTATATGTATGTCATAATCCATATGTAGTGGTAATTGCTGTTCTTATTATTCATTTAGCTGCACTCCCAGGCCTTGGAAGAAAATCGTCATCACCTCAAGCCCGCTCCTCCTCCTCCACCTCCTCCTCCTCCTCTTCCTCCCCTGAGCGTGGGAGAAAGAAAAAGAAGAGGACCCCCAAGAAGAGAAGGACCCAGACCTCGGCAAAATTTGGAAAGCGAAGTATGTGTTACTGCTTACAATGTAGAAAATGGAGTGGCCATACAGTTATGTCACAGAAGTGAGTACACCCCTCACATGTTTGCAAATGTGTAAGTATATCTTTTCATAGGACAGCATTAAAGAAATTTCACTTTGACAAAATGATTAGTAACCTGTGTGGAGGCTGCCCTGTAAGCCTCGGCTTGGACTGAAGTTGTTCTCTCACGTGTAGCGAAAAGTACAGTTCCAGTCAGAAATTCCCTTTGTGGTTGTTCCTGTTTATTGCAAATAAATTTTAATACAAAAACTAGTTCAACTCCGTGCTGTGCATTAAGATGTGCTGGCACGGTTTGGCTGGTTCCACACGGCTACGGTAAGAACCGTGTGTTTACCCCGTCCAAGCCCTCATTACCACTAATCACAGGCACCTGCAATTATAGCTGTGACCTGCGTGACCTAAGCTAAAGGGAAGTGCTCCTCCAAGTGGCTATATCTAAAACTACACTAAAACCCACCTACAGATCCTGGCCATATAATTAGAATATCATGAAAAAGTTGATTTATTTCCATAATTCCATCAATAATGTTTAACT
>JAODJS010012242.1:0-12438 GCA_027576325.1 Sciades assimilis | reverse complement strand
TAAAGTGCACACAGTCCTTCACTGTAAACATAACACACTTTCAGTAACAGAATTTAAGCCTATATAAACACTGACTCGCACACGCTGCTTCTCTTGAACGTATACACGGAAATAAGGCGGAAGGTAGTTTGTCAATGTCCCCTCAAGACGACGCCAACGATTGGTCAAATTTGTGGGGAAATTGCAGTGATTGGATATAATTGCAACACCGCCCTGAACTCGCGGGGATTGGTTGAATTTGCGTTGAAGTTGCAAATCGCGAAATCCTGGAGGGTCTGACCTATGCCTAAATTTAGTTCCAGTCTGGAGCAGTCACACCACAACTATAATCCTGACTATAATATCAGTTGGTCCTGCCACTTGGTTAAATAAATGCATGCAACTAGGAATAGTTATGGAAGTTTTTTCCAAGTAGTAGCACATTATTCCGGGTAATACTGTACAGCTTGGCTGAACAGCTGTACAACCCGTGCACATACTCCGGCAGATGACAAAATACAGATAGGTCACAAACTATGGAAATATAATAAAAAAGGATACAAAATACAGAGTGGTTATGGATTTTAATACGGATGCATCTCAGATATGAATAATTTACAGCTTGGTCAGAGATGTTTCAGTATATTATAGATTGGTTACGGATGATGCATCACGGATAAAAAAAAATTAAGAAGTCTAAAACAAATGTTTGAACTGCTGAAGTTCCTAATTAAAATATCTTAGTTGTATTTGTTTTATTAATTTACAATTGATATTTCATGGAAAATATCGCGTAACTGTGAATAAAAGATCATTGCTTTGTATTGTATTTTTTACTTTCTGTGAATCTGTACTCTGTGACTTCATGATGCAACAAGGTTTACAAAGATGCCCAGGGAAAATAGCACATGCTCAGACAATGCCACATGTAAACAATTACCTGATTGGTCAGATGTTTTATTGGATCAAGTCCAGGCCTGGAAAAATCGCTGCAAAAGTGATCTCCCTGATAAACCCAGGCCTGGGCTATAGGTATCATTATTGGATTTACAGTATGAGCACTACTTTGTATTGAGTAGTGAATTCCTTCCAATACTAGTTTAAATGCATGTGGCAGTTTGTCTTTTTGTTTAACACAAACGTCTGGCTGAGAGGGTTGCAAAGACCATCATTTTTGTATGTTGTGTATATTTTAAGCATGTGTTTGTATGATTCAGATATTGAGGCACAAATCCTGGAGATCCAGGGCATGAAGGCGGTGCTGCCGGAGGAGGGAGCTCAAGGTGTTGGCCTCGATTCTACCGGCTACTATGACCAGGAGATCTATGGAGGAAGCGACAGTCGATTTGCTGGATACGTCACCTCGATTGCTGCCAATGAGCAGGAGGATGTAAGTGTTGCTGTCATCTCCTTCATGCCTGCATTGTGATTTATTTATTCAAGTGATGACTGAGTCAGAGTGACTGGGCTTGTGGTATAAACTTTTTGCTGCTCGTTCATCAGTTTTGCATCTTGAGGTGTACACAAGTCTGATCACTTTCACTCCTACTTCTTGAATATGTTTGCAAGACTGAAACAGTGTTGTGTCCCCCCATATATTAGGACGATGAGGAAGACTCTTCTACAACTCTGCTTGGCCAGAAGAAACCGGGGTATCATGCTCCAGTGGCAATACTCAATTCTATTCCTCAATCCGATGAGCAGGTACTGGATATGCTCTCTGTTCTTCTTTGACCAACGTGGTGCACATAACCTCTGTTTTTTTTGTGTAATGGTTCACAGTATGGTTGGACAATGTAGTCAAAATTTAACATCATACTATTTTCTACACTTTGGGCCTTAAAGTGTATCTAATGCCTCTAAACCCCACTTTTTTCTTTGTACAAAGCAACAGTCATTATGTTGACTGATCATGTGCTTTCAAGCAATAGCTGATCCAAAAAGCCATAAATTAATGGGAAATCAATAAGATTAGCCAAATTTCACGGGATCTGCCGAGACTGATCCGGAAAATCCCGAAGGGGTGTGTGACGTCACACGTGTAACAAGGATCCAGGTGTCAGTTTCATTCCCGTGTACTGCAGTGCTTTAACCAGTCTTGATATGGAATCACATTTTGGAGAGAATTCTGATAGTGACTGGGATCCTTATATGTCGGATGAAGGGGCAGAAGATTATCAAGGATATTACAGAGCAAATGGTTATCTTTTTGAGCCCCCAAAATGAGAAACTGCCAGTTCATGATAGTCCCACTCACTGCTGACAGTGCTTCACTAGCCAGAGAGAATTGGAAGAACAGATTGGTTTGTGGATTTTTATTTTAAGCTGGCCACTGCAAAATATAGGGAAAATATTTATATGTACCTCTGTGAATGCATAAATGTAATCTTTAAAGCGTATACTTATTCAGCTTGTCGGGATAGATGGATGTAAGTGCAGAAGTAGCCTACGTTTATTCAGAAAAAGTGACAAACGGGCAAACGATCCAGAACGGCAGGCAAGATCAAAAACGAGCAATGGGTCGGGCGAGGCACAGAGTATCACAGGCACAGACCAAAAACGGAAACCAGGAAAAGGGATCGGAAAACCAGGAGATCAACATGGAGAAAAAAGGCTTGCAAAGTGTGCAAACCTCACAGAATACTTCACACTGAGTGTGCGTTGACTCCGTCCTTTCATAGGCACACTGATGCGTCTTAATAACGTGCAGGTGTGCATAATTAACAGCACGCATGCCGTCCAGAGCGCACCTGAAAGTCTTTCTGGTGTGCATGCCAAAGCGTGCAGGACTGACGCAGTGTAATTACTGAAAGAAAATATGAAGTGGGCAATAATGGGGGAATCGACAAACTGTCCAAATATCAGATCAAATGTCATAATAAATGGGTTTCTTTTTGCTCCAATAATTCTCTGGTTGTGATTGTCTTTTATTGATGTAGATGCAGTGGCATGGTGCAACACCTGGAAAATGTAATTAGATTTGTATAAATCATGTACAAGTACCACTACATGTTCTAATACATATCCAGTGTTCTCCACAGGTGCTTTTAAAGTGGTGCACTGCCACGTTATAATTCATATATGAAACTCTGTTGTTCTCATGAACTATTTTGTAACTGACCCCCCCGCCTCATATCAGACAGAATATACAAAATGTGCCTATTGGCAACAATTTTGTGGCCTCCAAAGCATAATCTATATTTTGAAAAATCTCTATTTTGAATCTCTATTTTGTAATGCAGATGTTGACAAACTTTTCACTTTTTTTTTAAATACCCAAACAGCAGCAGTGTGTTTCTAAAACTGTTTGAAATGTACTAAGTTTCTCTTCCTTTACAGTATGATCCTTTTGCTGAGCACCGGCCTCAGAAAATCTCAGATCGTGAAGATGAGTACAAGAGACGGAGGCAAAAGATGATTATCTCTCCTGAGCGTCATGATCCTTTTGCAGATGGTAAATAACACCATCATTTGACTTCATAGCCTCACCCATGTCCATACTGATCAGTGCACTGTTGGTCCACATGTTCACCACTGCTGTTTTCAGCTGTTTTGGTGCTTAACCCTTCGAACACTACCCAACATTGTGCTCTCCCAGACTTAAAAATGATTACATGACCCTTTCCAGTTATAAACATCACAAATTTATAAACAAATTGGACAGATCTGACTATGGGATATTACAGAGGATTAGATGTGCTGTGTGTTTGTGGGAACTGGTAGTTGGGTGGTGGTATTTTTAAAGTCTGTAGACCCAGCCACACAGGTTGCAGGTAGGTGTGTCTTTCGAAGGGTTAATGAATTATGTATACTAGAGTGTTTTAAATAGCCAGACAGTCAGTCAGAAAAGAGCTCTGTAGAAATGAAAGTAATTGCATGTCAGAACAACATCCTTAATTCGTATATATTTACGTAGCAAATTATAGATGACTTGCAACCACATGATCAGAATGTGCTAGGTTATGAGTGTCCGCCATGTTGGTGGATATACAAAGCAACTAGGATGGCAGCCGTTGAAAATGTGTATGTAAACAGTATTGAATTTTCTCAGTATTACCACAATTTGAACGATCGAGTGAAGATGGATATATATGTGGCTTTGACCCATATTATTAAAAAAAAAAGTCAGGTTTTTCTGAAGATAAGACTCATCTACTGACCATCGAGTACGACTACAGGTCATTTCGTCCCATGACCGTTTCGTCCAAAGCCTTTTTCATACGCACTAATCAGTTATTTTATATTTCAGGTATTTGTTTGTTCAAAAAAAGGAGAAATTCTCAATGGAATTTGAACGAAGCAAAACACATTTTTGTAAACCAAATGAGTGCCATAGTATGGATCATATTAAATTTTCAGGCTCCGAGCAACGCTCTCGCACGGACTTTGTTCGCGAATCTCGGGCCAAGGTGCGGTCCAACCGATCCAAGACTGTGTGCTTTCGAAGGAGGAGGCTTCGAGGGAGGTGCCGGTCAAATTTGGCTTTGCTGTGAGCTCCGTTGACCGAGTTATTAATTTTTAAAGCTGGCTGGATCATGTTAAATCTTTAGGTGCCAAGCAGCGCTCTTGTGGAGGCTTCGTTTGCGAATCCCGGGCCGAGGCATGGTCCTACTGACTCGAGAACATGCTCTTTCCAAGGGGGAGGCTTGGAGGGAGGTGCCAGTCAAATTTGGCCTCGCTGTGAGCTCTGTTGGTTATCAATTTTTTAAAGCCGGTTGGATCTTGTTAAATATTTAGGTGCCAAGCAGCGCTCTCACGGGGCTTTCATTCGTGAACACAGGAATACCTGAAATCTAAAATAAATGATAGTGCGTATGAAAAAGGCTTGGGACGAAGTGTCCTAATCCCCTCATCTCCTCTCTACTAAGTCTCAGAGTTTCCTCTTTCCGAATCATGGACGGAGTTCAAAAAAATCGGAACGTGCCACGGTCACGAGTACTGTTGTGACCACACCCATATACAGCACAAACATATGGCATAGGTAAAAGAACACTTAAAGCAGTGGAAAACCAAAGAGAGTTGTGCTTACATGACACTTTTTGTATGGAATGTCGCTTGACCCTGCATTTGTATATCCACCAGATGGCCGACATCCGGGTTTCTATTTTGCTTTGACATCACTTGCAAGTCAAGGATTAAGTGAAACGTAATGCTGCTAAAAGGAAGAGCTGTATAGAAGTTCTCAGAAAATAATATTGTTCATCAGTTATTTAAAACTGTTATTAGAGGCAAACAAATCAGTGTTTTCACACAGATGGCTAGACTGGTGTTAGTTTACTCTAGTAACAAGATTTATGGCGGCTGTGTTTTTTTTTTTCCTCCCCTTTTTCCCTTTTTAGACACCGTTTTTATTTTGAAAGAATTGCATTGCATTTGCTATATGACACCATACAACTGTAAAGCATTTGGTGTGCTCGCTAGCATTGCAGTTGCACGTTTAATTAATTGCTAATAAACTGATGGTTAAAAAGAGTGGAAAATGTGTGTGAAGTAAACTTGTATGCGCTAGTTGATAACATCAGATGGAGAAATTTTTCAAATATATGTAGCAAGGAATATGGTCAGCTTAGGAATTCGGTTATATTCTAGATAAATCACCTTGCATGTAGCAAATTTTAAACAGGAACATCCTCTATATAAGTGTTGTGTAATATATTTCTATTTTATCTTATAAATAGAAATATATCTTCAATAATCTGTGTACAAACACTCCACAGACCCATACTAATTGTGCTTAATTTCTCTCCTACAGCAGTACTGCTATGCCAGTCTTGTCTGCAAACTGTTAAGGGTGCAGCACCTCATCGTGTGTGGGTTATGGTGAACAAAGAGAAGAGAGTTTATCAGATTTAGGAATTTTTTTTGGGGGGGTGGGGGGCATAGTATCAACAACTCTCTGTACCCAAAGTTCTGATATAGTAATCATACAAAGTTCCTCTCAACCTCACCTCTCCCTATTTTGTCATTTCTAATTTATTTTGCCCAACTGCTCCTATTTTTTTTATGTCAAAAAATCAAGATCCTGATATCCAAATCTACCTCCTTAAAATGCACTTGTTTTAACACATTTTATTTTCATTCCCCCAAGAATACAAATCTAGCTTAACACAATTATATTGCTTTGTAATGCTAATTAGGGCTGTAGTTTTATGAGGTTTGAGTACAGTGAGTGACAAGGGCATCACAGGTGCTATAGAGGTCTTTCACTGACGTCATAGATTTTTGTTTTTCACGCAGCATCCGCCATATTGCCGTGCAAAAAAAAAAAAAACAGTCGCGACAGTAAAGAATGAAAATCAAGATGACTGCAGTCAGTACAATCTCTCTGAAACTATTAAAATGTATTTTATACCAGCAAATCGCATTACATCCAAAAGCTGAAATATGCAGGCATCACAGATCCACATAATTTACCCACAAATCTATTTTTTTATTCTGTCTCTCTCTCTCTCTCTGTGTGTGCATGCATGCACGCTTGTTCACCACTTCAGATGGATTAAATGCAGAAGAGGGATTTAGCTGTGCTTGAGTTCATATGTAACAAAAATAAAGGTTGCTTCTTAATTTACCCACAAATGTATTTATCCCACTTAAAAAGTGTACGGCAAACCAGCTACCAGATTTGGGACACTACAACATTACTGAAATATTTAGTATTTGGGATTTCTAAATATGCCGGAGATGCTAAAGGCTTACAAAAATATAAACGCCTACCAATATTTTGAGGCAGGTTTCATGCATGCTGGAATGTTCTGGGATATTCCTGATTAAAAAAAAATATATATACCTTATTATGACAAAGGTAAGCTCAGATATGAATTAATAATAATAAACAAGCCAGAGTCTTGATGTAGCATATTTTATGGTGTTTAGCTGAGTCTACAGTATCAGTACATAACAAAAATGCTGCTAGTCAAGTCAAGCGTTAGGTCTAATAAAATGTATCGTGTCCAAAGCCCACATCCAGATGTACATTTTAATGTTACCAGAGCTTTCACACTAATCTGATATAAAATGTTCTCCACACATGGGGATGTTTTGTCAGCCGGTCTTCCTGTTTAACTGCAGTGTACTTTATTTATTTATTTTTCTTCTCTCGTCTTTCTGGGTTCACAGAGAAGCAGTGAAAAGTTAAACCAGGCTTATCTCTGTCTGTTATTACATCCAAAAGCACAACAGGTCTCTGGCATTTGGTATTTTTAGATGTAACTTCAAGCTATCTGTCAATGTTTGTTTGTTTACTGAATTTGGCTTAGAGTCACTCACCTACATTTGTGTCGGTCGCTGGCAAACGCAAAGCTCACCAGGCAACATGGCCGCATAAACAAATTCACAGTTGCGATGACGTTACGTGAAAGTCCTCTATACTGTAACCATTTTCCAAAGTCCTACTAATGCAAAATTGCTCTTAACTAGGCTTCTTTTCTGACGGTTGAAGTCTGACTGCAGATGGACCCTTGGCACTGAAAGTGTACGTATTCTGGAGAGCACAGACCAAGACCCTGCAACATTGATGGCTATATCATCTCCTTAACATAAACCACTATGTACCTGCCTGTTTTTAAACTCTGAATGTTAAGTGTTTTAATGTTAGACTGTTTTGTGATGCAACCTGTTATGTGAGAGGACATTAAGTCAAAGATTTGTGTGGAGTAGAATGAAGGTCAGTTGACTTTGCAATGTGAGGAAAATGCTGGCGGTAGCCTGTGCCTGACGAACTGTCTTGCATTTTGTTGGTGCTTTTTTGCGCAGGGGGCAAAACGCCAGATCCCAAGATGCCTGCCAGGTCATATATGGATGTGATGAAGGAGCAGCATCTTTCTAAAGAAGAGGTATGCAAAACCTGCTGACCTCTTCAGGGCTGTACATTAACCTTTTTTGCACATAGCACTGGTGCTATCATTCTGTAGCACAAGTATAACGTATCTCTAAAAACAACCCCACACACAGTTTTATTCTGAGATTTAATTGTGGTCTTTCAATTTGAGAGCAGTATTTATTCATTTCACATGCAGATTTTGCAGAAAGATCCAATGAGCCTCAGAAATGCTACACTACCACACTATCAATAAAAGGGCTTTGCTACCAAACGGGTATTTGATTCCAAAAAATGGTGACTTTACTAGCACATTACTGAAAAATATCGTTAAACTAGTAACACAACTAATTATAGCAAAGCTACTGCCCAACACTGCTAGCTGTCTTGACTCACTGAGGAAAAGGTAATGTTGGATGTATGGACTCTACATGATTTAAACTTGCGTAATAGGCTACAATATTTATAGTGGAACTAATATATACACACATGCACATATATAGTGGAACAACAAGGCACAATTGATTTTGCTTCACACACAAGCACAAAACCCTCACTTTAAGGTGTGTTCTTTATACATCTTTCTTTTGTAAAGAGAGAAATCAGACTGCAGATGGCAGAAAAGGCAAAATCAGGTGACCTGAAAGCAGTCAATGGCTCTGCTGCGTCTCAATCTGCTGCTCCCAAACGTAAGCGTCGGTGGGACCAGACTGCTGACCAGACTCCAAATACTACTCCCAAAAAAGTGTTCAGCTGGGATCAGGCAGATGGCACAGTAGAGGTATATCTGACTTACTTAGAAGTTTGGTTAATGGTGGTGGTGGGGGCTTAATAAAGCTTAATTTTCATTTTTGTTCTTCAGACACCAGGACATACACCTGGACACACGCCTTCAAACAGTCGCTGGGATGAGACACCTGGTCGTCCCAAGGGTAGCGAGACTCCTGGAGCCACCCCCAGTACACGTATGTGGGACCCCACACCTAGTCACACCCCTGCTGGAGCTGCAACTCCTGGCCGAGACACCCCTGGGCACGCCACACCTGGCCATGGAGGTGCCACCTCAAGTGTGCGTAAAAACCGCTGGGACGAGACGCCAAAGACAGAAAGAGGTTTGTAATTGATCTGAAATCAACTGTCTGAAAAGTGAAGACCAATGATACAATTAATAGTTTTATGTATTGATATTATTTTAAATTGTCGTCTTCCCCTTTTTTTTTTAGAGACACCTGGCCATGGCAGTGGCTGGGCTGAGACCCCTCGTACAGACCGAGGGGATGAGTCTGTGGGAGAGACCCCAACTCCTGGAGCAAGCAAAAGAAAATCTCGTTGGGATGAGACTCCTGTCAGTCAGATGGGCTCCTCCACCCCTTTGCTCACCCCTGGGAAGACCCCTATTGGCACACCAGCTATGAATATGGCCACACCCACTCCAGGTACTACTGCTCCAGAAAAGTGTGTTTTTAGGCACAGGGCTCCTATGTAGTATGGAGAAGTATGGAATTTGATTTGATTAGACAGGTCTGGATAAGTTTGGAAAAAGGAAAATGGAGTATGAAGAAATATTTGTTTCCAGACTATTGCCCCTACTTTCTTTTCTAAAATATAAAATTTAAGCCAAAATATTCAAACCAATGTGAGTTTGATGTCCTTGAATTTAAACAAGGCAAGACGTGCGCACGATATGTCTGATGTGATTTCTATGGCATATGCCATCAGTGAACTATCTGATGTTCGCATGTTGAGCTCCGTCATACTTTTACAGAACTTAAAAAAATCGGTGTGAATGCACATTGCAACACTACAAATGTAAGAATGGGTAATTGCAAGTTTTCTGAGAGCTGGCAAGTTTTTGATCAGGGTTGGAAATGAACTTTTTTTGTCCACCTGTCACTTTGGCTGGTGGATTCCAAAATCTACCAGACAATTTTTTTTAGCCAGCTATTTTCTTGTTTTAACCAAGTGTGTAACTGCATGTGAAAAATAATATAGTAAGAGCTGCAGTATTCAAGCATGATTATTTCGGTCAATAGGCTGTTTTATTTCAGAAGTTAAATATTGAAACTCGACACACACAGACTTTCTCATGCATGCACGTGTGCGCGTACACGCAAACAAATGAAACTCTGAAAGGGCAGAAGTTACATTTGATGAGATGGGCAGATTAAAACAAAAAACAAACAACAAAAAAAAAAACAGTAACCTTTCATAGGACTCCCTGTTGTTGGCTTTTCTCCACTTCTCGTTAAAAAAAGTTTTTAACCTTTGCTTCTTTGGCCTGTCTCTCCTCGGGGGTTTTATCTGGAGATCTCTTCACCCTTATGATGTAACTTTTTTTTGTTTGTTTGCTGTAACGCTAGCTGAGGCTGCTTGACCTGAGGTAATTCTCTTTTAACCATCAGTCGCTAGCTGGCATTCTGTGCTCAGGTTAGCACCAGCCAGCATTCTCTGCTGAAATCGCCACATTGAATTTGAGTCTTCTTGTTCCACTTGGACACTTTTTAATGAGGAGATTGTCTTTTAATACAAGACCGTCTCCTTGTTAAAGTGTCCAAGTGGAACAAGGAGACTTGGGATTCAATCTGCGTTGTGGAATGCCAAATAGTTCTGTTGCAATTACATTGTATATTTGTATGTTACTTTTGTTTACCCACCACTGAAGCTGGTTGGTTGAGCAAATTCACCTGCATTTGGTGGGTAGGGGGTTGCTAGCTTCCAATACTGTTTTGCCGGTGTTGCGGGAGGCAGTTAGTGATGGCAGTTATCGTGTGTGCGCGTGTATTTGTGTATCTGCATAACAGTGCATTTTGTCTCTCTCTGCGTTGTACATCAACATCCCCATCTGTTACTGTTATAGGTAGAAGGTATCACTTTAGTTTTTTCAAATTTACATGGCAGAAACAGAACAACACTTCATTGTTTTAGCATTTCAGCTTGAATAAAATGCTGTGCATTGAACTTGTTTGGTTTTAATTGATTTGTATGTATCTTGCCACAGGGAGTCACAAAAAATTGTGGGCCTTGTGAAAGAATATAATCTCAGCAGTTACTTGCTTGCTTCTGGCAATTATTTGGCAGCATACTAGCTTACATACTCACAATGTAACATACATATTAACAGTTGGATTTTAAAGTCATTTATTTAAATAATAAACATCTAGTTATTTGTACTGTGGCTTCAAATATGGTCAAAAAATGTACTATGAATTCTGGAAATCCGAGTATGGAATTTTGAAATGGAAAATGTGTAGGAACCCTGTAGACATCTATAAAGGCATGCACAGTTTGTGATATTATGGCGCCCCCATTGCAGGTCATTTGATGAGTATGACTCCAGAGCAGCTTCAAGCATGGCGCTGGGAGAGAGAGATTGATGAGCGGAACCGCCCACTGACTGATGAGGAGCTGGACGCCATGTTTCCAGAAGGCTACAAGGCATGCTGTTGATCCTTCCACTTTGTGATCGAAATTGTAAATGTCATTAAAATAATTACCATGAACATATTAACCAGTTTTGTGACACTTTACCACCAGGTGCTGCCCCCACCAGCAGGCTATGTGCCCATCCGCACCCCGGCCCGTAAGTTAGCTGCCACCCCAACACCCATCGGCGGCATGACTGGCTTCCACATGCAGGCTGAAGACCGAACCACCAAACAGATGAATGACCAACCAGCTGGTAACCTGCCTTTCCTAAAACCAGATGACATCCAGTACTTTGACAAACTTCTGGTGAGGTTCTTGATTGTATGATCAGTAATTATTTTAAAGTTTGATTGCTTTGGGGAATAAAGGATTATTTTGTGTTTTTCAGGTGGAGGTGGATGAGTCCACTCTGAGTCCAGAGGAGCAGAAGGAGCGCAAAATTATGAAGCTGCTCCTGAAAATAAAAAATGGCACCCCTCCCATGAGGAAGGTATGTAACTTGACATGTGCTGAATTGTAGCATTTCACACTTTTTTTTTCTTTGTATCCCCTCCTCATCTCATCTAAACATCACTGCTGTACTTTAGGCTGCCCTCAGGCAAATCACCGACAAGGCCAGGGAATTTGGTGCTGGGCCTCTTTTCAATCAGATTTTGCCCCTGCTTATGTCTCCTACCCTTGAAGATCAGGAGCGCCATCTGTTGGTGAAGGTCATTGACCGCATCTTGTACAAACTGGATGACCTGGTTCGACCTTATGTCCACAAGGTGAAGTGTAATTTCTAATGTTAAATGCTAATTGCATAGAAATTATTCCTTATGTATGAACTGTGTCTTATTCCTCCAGATCCTTGTGGTGATCGAACCCTTGTTGATCGATGAAGATTACTATGCTAGAGTAGAGGGCAGAGAGATTATCTCCAATTTGGCAAAGGTAGGCAAAAATCCTGATGATGCATCTTACTAGTGATTTGTGTGCCTTCAACTCGGCCATGTTGAGCTGCGTCCTTCTTAATTGAGTTATTCAGACGCAAGAAACTATGATTAGCCTCTCCAATGTAATTAATTAATTAGATATTTCATTTGAATGTTAACACATCCTTTTTTTCTCCTTTTCCCCCCACAGGCTGCTGGTCTGGCCACTATGATCTCCACAATGAGGCCGGATATTGACAATATGGATGAGTATGTGAGAAACACAACATCTCGTGCCTTTGC
>JAODJS010011667.1:1950-12523 GCA_027576325.1 Sciades assimilis | reverse complement strand
CCACCTCTTCAATTCTGCATATGACACTTAACTCATCACCTTGCTGTCCATTGTCTATCTGCTTTTTTTTTTTTCCCTGTGTGTGTGTGTGCGCGCGCGTGTGCGCGATTATGTGTGAATTATTATTTTTTTTTCTGTAAAGCGGCTTTGAGTATTAAGAAAAGTGCTATATAAAACTGATCTATTATTATTATTATTATTATTAAGAATAATCTCAGGGGAGGTCGATTCCTCCTGGAGGGGAGAAAACATTCTGGACAAGGCATTGGTCTTACCATTCTTAGAGCCTGGGCGGAAGGAAAGTGTGAACTTGAAGCGAGAAAAGAAGAGAGACCATTGGGCCTGACAAGAATTCAGGTGCTTGGCAGTCCTGAGGTATTTGAGGTTCTTGTGATCTGTCCATATGATGAAGGGAAGGTCTGACTCCTCCAACCAATATCTCCATTCTTCCAAGGCCAGTTTAATGGCCAACAGTTCCCTATTGCCAACGTCATAGTCCCTCTCAGAGGGGGAAAGCTGACGAGAGAAGAAGGAACAAGGATGAAGCTTGTTGTCACTAGCCGATCTTTGGGACAATATGGCTCCCACCCCTGACTCCGAAGCATCGACCTCAACCACAAACTGCTGGGACAGATCTGGAATGGTGAGTATAGGTGCTGAAGTGAACCTTCATTTGAACTTGGAGAATGCCTTCTCGGCCCCTTCCTCCCAGCTGAAAGGGACCTTGGTGGAAGTTATAGCCGTGAGGGGCCCAGTCACTGTACTAAAGTTCATGATTAATTGCCTGTAGAAATTCGCAAACACAATAAACCGCTGGAGTTCTCGCTGAGAGAATGGGGTGGGCCAGTCAGCACCTGAGTTGAGTTTCAGGGGTCCATCTGAATCTGGGGGGGGCTAATGAAACCCAGAAAGGAGACAGAACTTCTATGGAATTCGCATTTCTCTGCATTAACAAAGAGTTCATTTTCCAGGAGTTGCTGAAGGACCTGCCTGATGTGGATGCAGTGTTCATCAAGGTAGCGGAGAAAAAAAAAATCAATATATCATCCAGATAAACAAAAACAAAAACTTTAAGGTGGTCCCTCAGGACATCATTAACAATGGCCTGGAAAACCGCAAGAGCATTAGCCAGGCTGAACGGAACCACAAGATATTTGTAGTGGCCCGTGGGGGTGTTAAACATTGTCTTCCATTCGTCCCCTTCCCTGATCCTCACGAGGTGGTAAGCATTACACAGGTCCAGCTTGGTGATTACGCAGGTCCAGCTGACACTACCCTGTTACGAAGTTTCTGATATACTACATAATCAGATTCTAATCCAGACATCTTGTCTTCTCTCTTGGCGTCATCCCGTAGCTTCATCAATTCCTGAATGTCTGAGGTTAACCAAGGAGCTGAAGTAGATCTGACAGTAAATTTTCTAATAGGAGCATGTTTGTCACAAATACCTTGTAAAATGTCCATAAAAATGTCTGTTGCCTGATCACTGTCATCAAAATTGTATACCAGATGCCATGGTGCAGCTTGTATATCAGACAGGAAAGCGTCCTCATCAAAGTTCTTATATGAACTTTTGTGCACAGTCCTTGGTCCCTTTAGGTGGAGTTTCTAACCCAAATGAATGGAACACATTCTAGCCCAAACTTGTTCCATTCATCACCCTCTCGAATCCTGACCAGGTTATGTGTGCTATGATGTTCTAATTTGGAGAAAATCTTGGCTGTTCTTAAAAAGATGGCCATGGACACTTAATACAAACAGTTTTACTATGATGAATTAGGACTACAACCGACATGAGAACTTCAGGACTGCAGTTGTCATACATAGTTTTGCACTCAAGTCTCCCTCAATGAATAGTTGATAACTTCAACAAAGTAGACTTCATTTCAAAACTGTAATGAATTTCCTGGTTACACAATTGCACTTTTTGACCATATTGGACACACTTATAAAATAGTTATTTACAACCACAGTATCTCTTATCACCCAAATGAAGATGGGTTCCCTTTTGAGTCCGGTTCCTCTCAATTTTTCCTCCTCATGTCATCGTAGGGAGTTTTCCTTGCTGCTATTGCCTCAGGCTTGCTCATTAGGAATAATTTTATTTATTCATATTTGTAAAATCTATATTTTTCAGTTAAGCTGCTTTGCAAAAAAAGTCTATTGTTAAAAAGTGCCATACAAATAATTTGACTTGACTTGACTAGTAGTGGCCTGCTTCTCTACTCGCTCTTATGCATACACTGGACCAGCTACACATACTGTCATCTTCTGCATGGATATGTACTGTAGACTTGCTTTTTCCCCTCCAGTGAGTTGCATTTCATGACTAGACTTTCCAACTTTTGGCAGGTTTTGGGAGATAGGTGGAAATCAGAGCACATGGTGCACAGGTCCGTTACGGTGATCAAATCTGCACCCACAACTCTGATGGATCCTTATAATTTATCTAAATGAATAATTAATATTTAAAGAGTGTCTTAATTGTCATCCAAATTAATTAAAATGATGTTACTTTGTTGCAATTTGATGCCTGATACAAACAAACAAACAAACAAACAAACAAACAAACCCAAATAGAATAATACCCATTAAGAGACAATTTTATTAGATTGATTGTAAATGCCCTTAATACATGAGCTAAATTTCAAATATTTATGCACATTTCAGATTTAGAAAATTATATACAATATCCTGTGAATATTTGATTTTGATATACAGTATGCAGCTTAATTTTAATAATTCAGAATAGTAAATTTTTCGGTACGAAGGTTAAATAAAATGGAATTAAATAAATACATACATAAATAAATAAATAGATAGATAGATAAATAAATAAATAAATAAATAAAGCCAAACATATATTGACATATATTTCAATAGTTACAATTTATATGCTGTTTTACACTCTGTTTTTAAAAAAGTCCATTATGTGTTGTGTATTGAACATTGTAGGAACGTCTTCTCTTGAAGCGCCTCTTTAAACCAGCACAGCAGCCACACAGCAGACACTGAGAGAAATGGACAGAATGTTAGAGAGAGAGAGAGAGAGAGAGAGAGAGATTCTGATTAGCTGTTCTTATTCCTGTCACTGCTGTAAAATAAAAATAACATCTTTAATCAAAAATAAAATCAATAACTTTACTAAGTGCCTGCAGCTGATACAAATACAGATACGTATATCAATATATAAAGATTATTGATATTTCTTGCCAAATAGCAGCCAAATTCAGGGTTTACAAGAGATTTTGGTGACACTTACACACAGTAGAATCCAGCACGGTATGAGAATAATGACAATACTGCAGGGGATAATGATGCCCAGGATCCATGCAGAATTTCCTCCAGTAGTGGTGTTGTGTGCTTGGACTGTGGGCCTCAGGACTACATGGAAAGGGGGTTCTGTTTGAGCAGCAGGAGTGGTGAAGGAAGTCAGACCACTAATGTTGAGTACTGCAGAAAGAAATCCACTTGGTGTCCACTTGGTGTCACCTTCCACAAAGATGTGTTCTGAATCAGCCATAATTTCTGTACCAGTAAACCTGGAGGAAAATAAAAATAAAAACTGAGCTTTAAATTCTGATTTGAAAAGAGAGAGAGATCATTTGTATATAGTTCTGGAAATACACTAAATAAATTAACTATGGTGCGCTGTGCCATAGAGGCAGTGGTTCACACGTCTATAGTTATATAAGTATGTTTAAGTGTCGGGGTGTGATATTGTTCTCCCTGGGGGGACATTAACCAGCCAGTGATTTCACTTTTGTGCTCCAGAATGTGGTGCTAAAAGCAGTTGTTTTTGAGCATTTCTGACCATCCCACTGTCTCATTGCTGAGGAAAAGGAAGGGTTCTGTGGACTTTTTGCTTGAAAAGCATTCTTAAGAAACCACTGTCTTTGTTGGCTGTGGCAGTATGCAAAACCAGCCCAGTGGCTTTAATTATTTGGAGATGCAATTTTATGTCACCTGCTGTATTCTGTATCTCAGAATCACAGATCATAGTTTTGATGTATTTTGTTGACAGCATTTGCTGTTGAAATGGTGAATTCCTATGATCCTCAGCCAAGCACTACAGAGATTAAGCTAAAGTTAGCTGATCACCTGAGTTATTGCAGTCTACATTTTTGAGTATTGCTGTGCATTGAGTTTAATTTGCATGTCATCGATTCAATAAGCCTACAGATAAATCCAACATTCATGGAAGAAAATCTCTAATTCTTCCACAACATTAAAGCAATTTATATATTAATTCCGTTACTTCTACATATTTTTTATACTATCCTAGTGAAATTTGGTTGCATCCTAAGATGAAAAAGATTTTATGTGTCACATATACTGTATATTACAGCAAAGTGAAACAGTTTTCTTGGCAAATCCCAGCATGTTAAAAGCTGGGTTAGGAGCACAGGGTCAGCCTCACTGTACTCCTAGAGCAGTGAGGGTTAGGTGCCCTGCAACAGTAGCAGCTTGGTGGTGCTGGGGTTTAAACCTCTGATTTTCTGATCAGGAAACCATAGCCTTAGGCTACATCCACATGAATACATTTTACTTTTAAAACTGCATTTTGAAAATGATCTCTGTCCAGATGAGCATTTTAGCTCTGTTTCAGAAAAGTCTCCTTCCATACTAACATGGCCGGAATGCACATCACATGATCATTCATGCCTGCTGGGCATATATATGCCAGTATAAACAGTAGATGCCATTAATTTTCTTCTGGAAAAGAAACGTGACAAATCAGGGAAGGAACATGAAAAATCAGGGAAGGATACATCATGACTCATAAGACTTAATCAAGAAGTGAATGTGGGTGTCTCTGTTATTGTTTTCAAACATCTCAATTTATGCTCTATCTACACTAAAATGCTACCCTGGAGTTTTCAAAATAAAATGGGGCCAGCGGCATTTCCAAAAGTCTCTGTTTTAGGGACTCAAAAACTGTGGAGTAATGTGGATGTCAGGTGTAAGCACTGCAAAAGTGAAGCATTTTAAAACTAATATGTATTAATGTGGACATAGTCTTAACCATTGATCCACCACTGCTCAAATGCTACTAACTCTAACATTTGTGACCATCTGCTCATTTTACAATGAAATTTACTCCACCACTTTTCAACGAAAACTGAACATTCTGCTCATATTACTCAGTGTAATGAAACCATCCAGTTTAATGTATTGGCTCCAACATGGAGAAATGTTGAATCTTCTGTTTCCTTCTTTAAAAACATATTTACAAATTTTAATCTGGACTTGAGATGCAGGAAGAAGGCACTTACATGTAAGTTGCTTGTGGGAAGACAAATGGAGTGCTACCTTTGACATTCAGAATGTCATTCAACTAAAAAAAAGAGGGGGTAGAAAGGTCTTAGTATTTTTCTGAACTTATTATTTTACTGCGTAAAGTAATTTTGTGATGGAGAACCATAGCTTACACATACCAGGCTGTTGATGGTTTTTTGGACTAAATTATATGTTTCGTTCCTCAGCTGCACATCCTTGGAGATGATCACATTACTGATTCGGAATGCAAAGCTAATAATGTATGAGTTGCTGCCCGTTTCTGAAAGGTAGGTAATGAATAAAATTATATACATTACATTTAATATATTTCAATTGCAATTTAGGGATTGATTAAAGGAGACTCACTCTGATAGGTGACATTCTGTATGCTCACAGGCTCATTCAGCTTTTGTGTTGCAAGATCTCGTGCTCTTCTAATCTTTGAGTCCAGGAAAGCATTAGCGGCTTGGAGAACATCAGCCTCACTCGGTACTTTGGCCAAGTTCTTAAAAACTAGACGAATGTATATCACAACATTCCCTAATCTGAAGTAGGAGAAAAGAAATGCTAAAATTAATGAAAAATAAATATAGAATGAGGTTGGATTTAAATCAGAATAGTCAGGTCATTACGTAATGAGGGCCAATGAAGATTGAAAGATTAGAACAAAATAATAAAATCTTTCATTAAGTATGTCTGAATATGCAGACAGTTAACACAATGTGAAAGTGCACTGACTAAAACTCTAACTTGAGAAATTAATATCAAGACACTTACACAGGTTTAAGGTCATTCAGGAAGTCTGCTGGTGTTTTGGTGTCTCCATCTTGGAAATAGTACTCCATGTCACCATTAACCTGGTTCTTTGAACTCCTGTTAGGAGTTGAAAAAAGTACAAACATCACAATATAATTTACTTTACAATGAGAAAGTATTTTCCCAAAGGAGAAATGAATACTTCTTTGAACTTACGTGAAAGAAAACTTATGGGGTGTGAATGGTTCTCCACCAGGTTTATTTAGAAGTGTATTTTGCTGGAGACAGAAAGATAAATAATTGTTTTAATGCAAAATACAAAATATTGTAAAATAAAATATACAAAACTATTTGTATAATGATTTTTTTTTCACTTACAGATAAAATGGGTTTCAAAGGCATTCAGATGAAGAAAGTTGACTTCACATTATATTTTAAATTTGATTTTCAAAAATAATTTTAGGTGTAAATGTTAAGTGGACTTAAATGTTAATACTCCACATGTATAAAGATACAATACGCTGTACTGCAATAGATTCTGAACAGAAAAATATGTTTGTAACAACCACCCCCTGCACTTCTCCTACCGACCACCAGCCATATTTATGGAGTGTGTTTGATGTCTGCCATTGTGAAGTCTCTCCACTATCTCTGTTGTGCGTTACTGAAGAATGGTTAAGGGTTTCTTCATTATTTTGGGCCAAGTGTAATTTGTGTGTGTGTATTCAGGGTGTCAGAGATTCATAATAACATCTTTATCTTTATGACTTACTGTTATGGGAAATTTTGGTGGGGAAAACTGTGAGCCGAGTGTTTCTCACATTCAGAGAGGACGACACCATGTATGATGAAGCTTCTATAATAAATTGTTTCTCTCTCTAAGTTTTGTGCTTGCTTGCAGTCTTTATTGAATGGAAAAAAAAAATCTTACGTCACAGTCTCACAATTACTAGCTAGTTCCAGTTCCCTCGGTGCAGTCCCATGTATTTTTTTTAATGATCTTGCTCTGCTTTTTTGTCTGTATCTGCCTTATCGTGTTTTTACCTTTGCTGATTTCCCCACTGCAACTGCTTTTATTAACTCTTTTCACCAGCAGCCAAAAAAGGGACTTTCTGCATGGTTTGGGG
This sequence comes from Sciades assimilis, assembly GCA_027576325.1. NCBI lineage: Eukaryota > Metazoa > Chordata > Actinopteri > Siluriformes > Ariidae > Sciades > Sciades assimilis. The sequence continues at coordinate 5,360 of JAODJS010011667.1, read as the reverse complement.
GTGCATGTGTTCAGCATTGGATTTAGTCGTGATGTCACGCCCCATAGTAGTGGTTATTGGTTCATATGAAAGTTTTTCAGAAATATTTTTATCTAACATACTAGGTTTAAATGTTAAAATTTTAATGTGGCAGTTGTATTTGGTGTTTTACTATTCAAGAAAATTAGTTGTACTCTGTTTTATCTCTGTACCAATGTTATCGTGGAGAGGTGTGAATTGTTTGCCCAGCAGGGGGCTCACACCCCTTTTCCCCCTTGTCCTGCTCACCAGCAGCTGAATACAGAGACATGATACTCTACACATATAAACCCAACAGTGTCCTCATTAATCTTATAACAGATTGGAATGACAAAAGGGTTCATTTGTTTATACGGATTGAAAACATCCGATCGGGTGATTTTCAATCTGCCAGAGGAATGGACTGCAAGAAAGGGTTAAATTCTGCAATGGGGTACAACACCATCTTCTGATATCTCTTGTTGTTGCATTGTTTATTGTTGTTATACATATAGTCATGTAAACTCACAGCAATATGCTCTGCTGATTCCTCTGCATGTACTTTATACTGTTTTGATCTTCACCTGATTACCCCACTGTGTGTCTGCCTTGTTTCAGATAACCCTGGGTTTACTATGTTGACTTTTAAACTATTTGATTTTTGCAGCTTTTATTTTTTTCTTAAACTCTGCAGTAGGATCCGATACTATCTATGGACATGTGATAGAATGTTATGCTCATAGTGATGTACACTCACAGCATTATTGACGATGCTCTTCACATGGTTGTAGGTATCATTCCTGTTGGCAGATTTCTTTGGCATGCTGATGCTACTGATGCTGAATGTGAATGTGAGTGCATAAGAGGTGTCTGAAATTTCTGGTGAAGAAATTGAAAGTGATTTAGAATAGCTGATAAACTTTGTGGTGATGAGACAGTAATTTGTACATGATGTAATTGTGTTAATGGTAAAGAAAACATACTTTCATAAGTGAAGTTCAGCACTTTTACAGAGTCATTGAGATGTAGGAGTCGAGCACTCAGAAGAGTCTGGGTTGTAGTAAGAACCAAATTCTCACTGGGAACAGAAGAGGAGGAACTGAAGACCATCCTGGTCTGAACCACAGCTGAACCAATTCTGAAAAGACAAAGCATTATAAATTTTCCTAAACAGATTTCAGCCTGAATATTTAATTCTTTATTCATTTATAGAAGATACCTACATTACTGAGGGAGTTGTATTTATATTTCTAGTGATTCCAAGCGGAGTTGATTCCTCAGTTTTAGCTGCTGGAGTAGGTGTAGGCCCAGTTGTGTCTGCTCTTGTAGACTGTGTAGTTATTGCAGCCTGTGATATGTATACAGTTCCACTGGTCAATTCTGTTATTAGTGTTTTTGTTGATGGTACAATTGTAGTTCTTGTTTTTCCCTGTCGAGTTGTTGGTTCCTCAATTAGAGTAGGTGAAAATAGAGTAGTTGAAGGTGCAGTAGCTTCTGAAATTGTTGGTTCTGTGATTTTTTTAGCCTGTGTTGTAAATACAGTGGGAGTGGTCAATTCTGTTTTTTGTGTTGTAGTCAATGGTACAGTTGTAGGAGTACTTGATTGCATTGAAGGTGTTGATTCTTCAACTGTAGTAAATTTTTCAGCTGTTTTAACTGTGGTTGTTGTAGCTTCTGGTGTGGATATGGAGGTAATGGGTAATATTGTTGTTGGGGGTGTAGTTGACAGAACATTTATAGCGGTGGCTGTTGCCTTTGTAGTTACTCTTTCATTAATCATAGTAGTTAGAGATAGACTATTGACAGAGGCTGTAGTTTCTGTTGTGGTTGGTGCTGTGGTTGCTGTAGCTTTGGTTGTGGACACAGTAGTTGTGGTCAATTCAGTTGACATTGTAGTTGATCCACCTGTACCAGTCGTTGCTTCTGTAGTGGTTGATTCATCAAGTTTAGAGCTTTGAGATACAGTATTTCCGGAGGTTGTTGTTTGTGTTGTTGGTGCTGTGGTTTCTATAGCTTGTGTTCTGTACACAGTACTCATGGTCAAATCAGTTGGCATTGAAGATGATGATCCACTTGTTGTCGAGGTCATTGATTCTTTAACTGTTGATTGAGAAAGTTTAGGGCTTTGAGTTACAATATTTGCAGAAGCCATTGATTCTGTTGTTGTTGCTGTGGCTGCTAATGCTTGTGTTGTGTACATAGTACTTGTGGTCAATTCAGTTGGCATTGAAGTTGAGGAGCCACTTGTTGTACCAGTCACTGCTTCTGTAGCTGTTGCTTCATCAAGTTTAGGGCTTTGAGATACAGTATTTTGAGAGGGTGTTGTTTCTGTTGTTGGTGCGGTGGTTGCTATAGCTTGGGTTGTGAAAAGACTAGTCCTGGTCAATTCAGATGACACTGTACTTGATGATCCACTTGGCATTCCAGTTGTTGTTTCAGTAATGGTTGATTCCTCAAGTTTAGAGCTTTGAGATAGAGTATATGAAGTGCCAGGTGTTTCTGTTGTTGGTGATGTTGTACTTGCTGTCGTCTGTGTTATGTACACAGTAGAAGTGGTCAATTCGGTTGGGGATGTAGTTGGTGGTACAATTGTACTAACTGGTAGATCTGTTGTTGTTAGGTCCGGAAGTGTCGAAGATTGAGAAAGAGTAAAATTAGCAGCAGTTGTTTCTGCTGTTGATGGGCTTGTTGTTGCAGCAGCTTGTGTTGTGTGCAATGTAGAATTGGTCAATTCAGTTGGTGTTGGAGTTGGTCGTACAGTAGACCGACTAGTTGTTTCTTCTGTTGTAATTAGTTCATCCACTGAAGTACTCTGAGATGGAGTACTGGTAGCCACAGATGTTTCTGCTGTGGTTGGGCTTGTGGATTCTGCAGCTTGTGTTGTGTACAAAGTAGAAGTTGTCAATTCATTTGGTGTTGTAGTTGATAGTACAGTTGTCTGAGGAGTTGTTTCTTCTGTAATTGTTGCTAGCTCAGCTGTCGTACTTTGAGATGGAGTACTTGTAGCCACAGATGTTTCTGCTGTGGTTGGGCTTGTGGTTTCTGCCGATTGTGTTGTGTACACAGTAGAAGTTGTTAATTGAGTTGGTGTTGTAGTTGACAGCAGAGTTGTCTGAGGAGTTGTTTCTTCTGTAGTTGTTGCTAGCTCAGCTGTCGTACTTTGAGTACTTGTAGCCACAGATGTTTCTGCTGTGGTTGGGCTTGTGGTTTCTGCAGCTTGTGTTGTGTACACAGTAGAAGTTGTCAATTCAGTTGGTGTTGTAGTTGATAGTACAGTTGTCTGAGGAGTTGTTTCTTCTGTAGTTGTTGCTAGCTCAGCTGTTGTACTTTGAGATGGAGTACTTGTAGCCACAGATGTTTCTGCTGTGGTTGGGCTTGTGGTTTCTGCAGCTTGTGTTGTGTACACAGTAGAA
>JAODJS010010074.1:0-12662 GCA_027576325.1 Sciades assimilis | reverse complement strand
CAACGCATTCAATCATAGTGGTGACCACAGCATTATGTGTATTTGTGCATCAAATAACGATGGGAGTGGCCCTTTAAGCAGTCTTGGGGGCAAGTGAGGGTGTTTTGTTCCTTTCTTCTCTGCCTTGGATCCTCGCTCAGGATTGATTCCCAGGAAGACTCTGAAAGAAAATGTAAAGCATTTTGTTTTACACTAGATATGCTGTTGGAGTGATGTTATGACATTAGCGCATGCAATTATCTTACACAAGCTAGTTTGCTAATGGGTCTGACATGAATATTAAGGTAAAAAAGGCTAAGAAGGTCTTAATTAAGAGGGTGGGACACTATACATTCATACTTGATTATGTCAATCAATTGAAGTCAAACAGTTATGGTTTTGACGTTTGAAAGCTCTTTTCTGGCTCTACAATACAACAAGCAACAGAATATGAATTATGAGATGTTAATATAGTAGATATTGAATTAAGAAAAAGCTATATTTTAAATTCAGTTATCTGTTGCCTAAAGTTAGGCTATAATGTTATCAACATCTGCAGAAAGTATGACGTTTGGTTCTTCAGTCACTGCAGAGATGTGACTTATATAGGGTGAAATGGGTGGTAGTAAAGTTGTTATAGAGTAGTGTCACAGATTTTAGATTAAGATTACATTACACTTAGCTGACGCTTTTTCCCCAAAACGACTAAAAGTTAATATTTTTCAGGGTATTGGTTAAAGTCCCTGGAGCAATGTAGGGTTCCTTGTCTTACTTCAGCCAGGAAGTAGGGAGTGGAAGGGTGTGATACCAACCTGCAACCCTCTGATCGAAAGCCCATCTCCTAAACCACTAGGCCACTGCTGCCCAAGAAGGATACCCCAACTGACATGAATTCCCCATCTGACACTCAAAATGCTAATGATATTTTGGCCGGAGTGACCGGTGGGTGACGGGTGGGTTGACCTTCTCTGATACTGCTATACTACTATATTACAAGAACTACTTTATTACAGCTTTCACCCTAAATGTCACATTATACTGTATGTGTTCCATGTTGGTTGTGTAATTTGTATAGCCATAAAAGAGCTTTCAAGCTAAATCAAAAAACCCTGACAGACATAACCAATTAATCAGAGGTTGATTAATGCACGGGCCTACCAGGCCCAGGCCCAGAGGACCAGAGGCCCCAAGGAGCCAGGCCAAGTTGGCCCCGCAGCCACAACCCAAACCGGCCTTCAAAACCACCTTCGCAATAATAATCTTTCCAAAGTGCTTCATGTGCCAGCCAATATAGTGTACAATGAACTCCCATAGTCCCATACGCCAAGTCAGGTCCGAGGGAGGGGCCCAAGGTGCCAGGTGCCAAGACAGTGTCTGGCCCAGGGGGCCTTAATGTCTTAATCTGCCCCTGCAACTAATGTATGGTATCCAACCCTGACCTGAGGAAGGCCGACAGGCCAAAACTTTGTCACATTAAAGGTGCACTGTGCAGGAAATGATAAAAAGGTATTGCAACTATGCTGCTCATTGAAACTGGGTTGCCTATTGCCAAATTTGAGCTTTTCATGAAAGTTTACTAAGTAATAAACTAATATTTTCTAGTATGGCCCAAGTACAGTCATTTTTGCAGCAAAAAATGTTTATTTCTGGAAATTGAAAATGGAGGACCATGGAGAAGATCCCCCCTTTCATGTATGAAAAGTGCAATTTGCTCAGTCATAATAAATACTTAGAATTTGATGGTGGTGGTAAGTATTCATGAACAAGGTAACATTAGTGAATGGGTAGCATGAGCTCTGGAAATAAACAACTTAAAATCTTACACAGTGCACCTTTAAAGACTTATTTGGGCAACTCGGGAGTGTGCGAGACTTCTCTCCTTTTGCTGGTGTCAAACCCTATCAATCAAAACTTTCTTGGTCAGGGACAGGGCCAACTCTATTACAAAAAAACCCATCATTTTTACTATACAGTAGCTTTCACAGGAAAGCTGCTTGTCCCAAAAAAAAAAAACCCAAACAAACAAACATTAAGAGTTAAGTTTAAGAGAGTCCTAGTACACAAGCCTTCAGTAATGCAGGTGCAGGTGTGAGGCAGGAAAAGGTGAACAATGAAGAAAATTCAGAAGACACCGCACATTGCTTACTGTTCTTTTTCTTACTTTATTTTTTCATTCGCTCCGAAAAAATAAAGTAAGAAAAAGAACAGTAAGCAGTGTGTGGCGATGTCTTCTGAATTTTCTTCATTAAACACTAAGAGTTGCTTACCTTTGGATGAATTCCAGCGTGAGAGCCATGTCCTTCGGGTACTTTATGTTTAAAACATAAAACGTGGCAAAAGTGTAGCTCAGAGCAACAATCATGGAGCTGATGTGGGCATTCACGATGTCTTGGTCCACTGCAATTTTGTAAAGATGATCACCTTAAAAATGTAAAAGTTATAAGAAAATACATTAACAAAAGGATACCGGGTGGAACTCAATACTTACTTACAGTATGTCACAAAAGTAAGTCCACCACTTAAGTTACATTTCTGCATATTTTTAAGTATATCTTTCCACAGGACAACATTTAAGAAATTTCCCTTAGACACAATGAAAAGTAATGTGTACATTTAATATAACTTATAACTTTTATAGCTTCAGTTAATTGTACAAATCCATAAAGACTGCCTGCTCCTTTTTAATCCCTTTTAAGTTTGTGACCTTTCGGGCCAAAACGGGCCCTCCACAGGCATGCATTCTTTATGGGTTTATAACCTGGGGTGTGCTTGTAACTACATGTTCAGACCAAAATGGCTGTATTTTCTTTTCTTTTTTTTGAGTGAACAATTAATTGAAGCGGTTCTATAAAATTTACACAAGTTACTTTTCATTGTGTCAAATGGAAATTTCTTAAGTTGTCCTATGAAAAGATACACTTAAAAATATGCAGAAATGTAAGGGGTGTACTTACTTTTGTGACATACTGTACTTCATGCACCGATAGTTTTAGCACACAAGATTTGGTGCTAAACATCAACCATTGGTGCAAAACATTAACCATCCTGGAGGCCTTCCCTTGGCATTCAAACTGTTAATCACTTCCTGTACCTACTCTAATACACAATGTTATTGCAAACAAAAACACTGTTACTTCACCAGAAAAGTAACTAGTATTTTTTGCATTACTTTTTTTTTCGCTTAAAGATGTCAAAGAAAAGAAACAACAGTTAAACGAGTATTCGTCCTTGTTCTGTGATGTCATTTTGGCTGTGATGTTCGCTTAAGATACTACTTGTACAATCAAATACATTCATGACCTATTAGGCTATCAATGGTGGGTGTAAACATTATTGCCTTTGACTTCAACTAGTGTGAAATGATTCCGGTACTTCCAGTTGGGAAATGCATCGGTTCGGCTTGATGCTGTAACTTGTGTGTATGTGCGTGGGAACAAGATAGCCGACACTCCACCCACCTAATTATTTAGCAAATCATGATCAACGCTTTTGTTGTTATGCCTGAAAAAGGGTGAATGTGAGGAACAATAAGCATATTAAATGCCGGCTCGGTACAGATTTATGCGGAGCTGTAGTGTTACCATTTGCTACAAGATTTTGTCAGCACCAGGGGCACACTGGCGCCGCAATTCATCAAATTGGAGCGTTTTACTCTAATTCCCGAGTAACGGTAACGATGATACAATTATGGATAGAGTAATTGTTCCGTTACCCAAAATGTGGCTCCGGGGGGGGGTGCATGCAGCAGCATGCAGGTAGACAGAGTATAGAGAGGGGGAGGGAGAGAGAGAGAGAGGCTGGGGACAGACAGACTAACCGGCAGAGAGAGAGAGAGAGAGAGAGAGAGAGTGAGAGAGAGAGAGAAGGCAGAGAGACAATAGGCATACAAAAACATGGCATAACATTTAATATCAAACAGATAACATACCCATGATGAGGATGCAAGGGGTGCTTGGCATTAGCTGTCCGGTTTCGGCAGATTCCTGTTGTTAGGAAATAAAATATCAAAGAAATAATATAATTAATAACTATTTTTCCAGCCAACACAATATGTCCATACAAATACATTGTAGTTCATCATAAATTACATGGTGATGACCCATTTATGAACCCACCTCACTTGGTTGGAAAAGAATTTCAGGCTTTTCTCTGAAGAATTTTGCGATGCCAGAGATCAGCTGTACTACATCGTTATTGGGGGCCATCTTTATCCCCTTGGACCGTAGAAAGTCTTTGATGCCCTTTCCCTTCCTGGACACCTCCTCAGCCATCTTCGTTTGCAGTTCCATGCCAAGAAGAGTACGTGTGTGGTCAAACATGCAAGCAGCTTCAAAAAGGAATGGCCACTCTTCCATAAGGGTTTTCACAATGCTTCCTTCGTTGATTGCAGCACGTTGGATTGCATACGTGTCAGTCATCAATTTGCGAATGACTGACTCATCGAGCTGGCGAGTCTTGAAGTCGTTCTTCAGGTCCTGTTGTTTTGACTCTAGTTCCTGACTGTTCTCCACTGTAGGCTGCCACTCGACACATCCATATCGGTCAGAGTGCATGGATTTCTTTCGCATCTCATCTCCCCTTTCAGATGGCCTCTTGGATGGGTTGAAGGCAAAAGGCCTACTAACGTTCTCAAGTCTGTTTTCAAGCTGTATGAACACCGAATCATACCCGGTTCCAATTACTGTGGTTCCATTAATGTCTTGATCTTGGAAAGAGCAGGGATATTGTTGAACGATCTCTTTGGCAATTTCGCGCAGCTTTCCTCTTCCAGGCCTTCCATTTACTTTAGCTAGTACATCATCAATAATTATACGGATCATCTCTCGTCTTTCTTTCGGTTTGGGTCTCTTCTTTTGACGTAAAGCAAGTATAAGGTTTGGGGGCATTTTGTGCCATGGTACAGCCGTCTCCTGAGATGAGTTCTCCATGGGACCAGGTGTTGGAGGGGAATTTTCAGGCAGATGGCCATTTGCTTGCTGAGATGTGGAGCCAAGTACAACTTGGTCTATGGATAAAAAGTAACCAAAATGTTATAAAAATTAACATGGTTACCACGCACATCAATGTAGGACACGGATATATGGAGAAAAATAAATCTAAATATATTTTTTCTTAATATCAACACACAAATACATCTCCATATTGTCCTCACATTAGTTTTATTTTCAAAACTTCTTTTTAAGGTTAAATAGACAACTGGCATGAACTCATCAACCCCCTCCCCCCTTTTCCAAGCTACTGCTAGACAGACAGAACTGTTTTCTTTTTAAAGGTACACTGTGCAAGATTCTTAGTTGTTCATTTCCAGAATTCATGCTACCGATTCACTAATGTTACCTTTTTCATGAATACTTACACTACCATCAAATTCTAAGTATTCATTATGACTGGAAAAAAATGCACTTTTCATACATGAAAAGGGGGATCTTCTCCATGGTCCGCCATTTTGAATTTCCAGAAATAGACATTTTTAGCTGCAAAAATGACTGTACTTGGGCCATACTAGAAAATATTAGTGTATTACTCAGTAAACGTTCATGAAAAGATAAAATTTGACAATAAGCAGCCCAGTTTCAATGAGCAGCATAGTTGCAGTACCTTTTTTGACAATTTCCTGCACTGTGTACCTTTAAGTTCTGAGGGACAAAACTGTCTGGGCTGTGGCTCTGCAGTCAGATAATAATTAACAATCTGACAATATTTGCATTTAAAAATCAGAAGGAAATGTCAGTGGTTTGTAGATTTTTTTTTACTCAAACCCATAAATTCAAGTAGTAAGATCAGAAAAACTGATCATTTGTTGGTAGTTCCTTATTTTTTAAAGTTTAAAGTTGAGCTCTTGTTTTGAAGTAGTCTAGGTTCATCAAATGTAATGTAAAGGCGTATGTTGCAATAGTCATTTCATACATTGTTTTTTTTATTCTAATAAAGACAACTAAACCTTCAACATTTTCAGCCCTTTCCAAGATCCTGGCCACTGTAATGGGGTGTAATTCATTAACATGCTTGTAAAATGTCTGAACACACTTCAAATGGGTCACCTAAGTCTGGGACGCCCTTCTACTTACTTAGCTTGAGCGAGTCAAGCTAAATCCTCATTCCGTTTGGCATGTGATCAGGATTTCACATATAATATAATATAATATAATTTCACATATAATTGTAGAGACGAAGGTACCCCATACCATCCCAAAGTTGTGCAACATTAGACAATACCTTACAACAAAGCAATAACTTTTAAAAGATGTAAACATACCACGCCCACGCATGGGACCAGGTGTTGGAGGTAGATGGACATTTGCTTGCTGAGATGTGGAGCCAAGTTGAACTTGTAAGTCTATGGATAAAAAATAAACAAAATGTTATAAAATGAACATGGTTACCACGCACAATGTAGGACTCGGAGATATGAGATATATGTCACATAGAGATGGTTTTGATGCTGTTTGAAAGCTCTCCTCTAGTTCTCCAAATTGCTCAAAGAGCATGGATTACAACAAGAAACAGAATACGATTTATGCAATGTTAATATACAAATGAGTAGTAGTAAAGTTGCAATCGAGCACAGAAGAGCACCCCAACCTGCATGAGTACCTCAACTGACATTCCACTCAAAACGCAAATTCTGCCTGAGTATCAGGTGGTAGGGTACTCATGTCAGTTGGGGTAACTTTATCTTAATACTTCAGTGTTTCCCGCAGGAATTTGCTTAGGCGAGGTGATGAGTCTTCGGGCCCATGGTGGCATGCGCGTGTGGGGATGCGGATAGTTGCGCGGGGGAGGGGGGGTGTAATTTTGTTTATTATTAGGATGAGTTCTGTACAGTCTTAGTTTTTATGACATGATGTGATAGCACTAAATCAATAATAGACTAATTTTATAGGCGGTCAAGCCATTACATCACATGGCCTAAATGCCACAGTTGACTACCAATTAACTAGCCAAAATCACACACACACACACACACACACACACACACACACACACACACACACACACACACACACACACACAGCATTTTTCATTTATAGTGACAAGAGGGGAGAAAATGTGTCTCTCATACAGACACAGGGCCTGAGCAGTGTGGGGTTAGTTGCCTTAAGCTCAGCTTGGCACCAGAGCATTTTTTTTTTAAAGTTCAGCTGATATAGGCTATTTGCAGACTAAGCTTACATTCATAAAGATTTATTTCTCACTTCACACTACAAACAAGTAAAGCTCAAAGGTTGCATAGCCAAGTGTATGCCCTCACTTATGACAACCAGGTGACATTCATAATGAGAATTTGCAAGTGCACATAGCAAAATAAAACGATGTGGGAATTGTTTACAATGAGAACTTTATCAAGCAGTTCGTTTAGTATCTGCAGGAGGCTGAAATTAAAGCAATTTCCCTTCAACATGGCTAGAGTAATAGGGAGATCTGACCCTGTGAATATATGTATGGTGAATACAATGTGCAATGTTGGGTGTAATGTCCTGGGTGCTGTTTCCACGTAGCCTGCTATTTTTTCTCCTGTTTAGGTGTAAACGCACATGTGGATAAAAAAACTCCATTGTAACAAGTGCGTTTAGCCCCCTAAACAGGATATTTAAATAGCCTGTATTTTTTATATCTGGATTTTAAAAATCTGCTAGTGGAAACGGAAGGCCAAAACCAATGTTGTTACATTGTAACCAGGAGCAAAAAAATATCCAGATATAAAAAATATCCTGCTATGTGGAAACAGCTCCCTAGTGTCTTCTTCTGTATTTATGTATGTATGTATGCTACTTGACACCTTAATGTCCCTCAGGATCAATAAATAATTCTCTACTCTACTTCTCCACTAAATCCCTCATTACTAGGTCTATAAAGACATGGGTGGCCGAGTCTGGTGTGCCTGAACTTGACTGGCCTGCACAAAGTCCTAACCTGACTCTGATAGAACACCTTTGGGGTGAATTAGATGGGAGATTAAGAGCCAGTGCCTCTCAACCAACATCAATGTGTGACCTCACCAATGCACATTTTGAAAAACGATCAAAATTACTATGAGGACACTCCTACCCTTGTGGACAGCCTTCACAGAAGAGTTGAAGTTGTAATAGCAACAAAAGGTGGAACGGCATCATATTGAACTCTATGGGTTAGGAATGGGATGGCACTAAAGTTAATATGTGAGTCAAGTCAGGTGAGCAACATAGTGTAGAAAGTTTTATAATAAAAGTAAACACTTACCTGCAGTGAAGGCTTGGATTAAACGCCTGCGCTGAATTGGAGGCAAAATGCCATCCACATCGTCACTAGTAACAAACTTCATGTCGTCAATGCTGTGGACACCTATCTCTTTAAGACGAGCCATCAAGTTGTCAATGTCATCCTTAGTTAGTAAAGGCATGGCCCTTGTTATTACATCCCTCACAACCTCCATTGTGGTAAATGTCGGAGTGGAAAAAGTAGCCTTGCACCTCTGTGGTAAAAGGAAAGCGGATAATAATCACTGAGACTGTCAAGGGATTTACAAGAAAGACTTTCTGAAACATTTTTTCCCATTTCATAGACACCAAGCTCAGGTACCCAGCTGGCAGTTTTCCCCCGTAGCAAAAGTAGGACAGTTTTTTCACATTTTATCAGAATGCTGGCTATTTCCCCCAACTTCAGTTCTCCTTTGGTATATTCCTGTATAACAAGCATACCATTTGCATACTTGGTCCCTTTAACCTGTACTTTGTCTGTGACAATGGAGTTGGAGGAGTCCAGTCCAAAATCTGCAACGGCTGCCCTTATGCTAGCATCATACAGCTGTGGATAGAACCTAGTGGAATCTGACACCTGAACCTGGGAGCCAAATAAATTGCCCTGACTCTGGTAAGCTTGAAACAGCTGATGCCTATTTGCAAGTGACTTTGTGACGTTCTTGAAATTTTGACTTGACCTAATGCATCTTTTAAAATAGCTGTGCTTACTTTCAAAGCGCATGGTCCACGTATGTATGAGAGGACCAAAATGTAAACTTAAATCTGCATAGTGCAAAACATAGTGGTGTTTTGGTCTCAGAGGGGAATGTGGGAACAACTCCTGCCTCATTTCCACATACTCTTCAGTTAGTACCTTCATGTATGCAATCTGGGAGTCCGAAAGGGTAGGTGCACAGATAACTTCAACTAACTCTCTGAGAAGAAGAACCGCCTGCCAGACGGCGTTATCCGCATCTGCAATCTTGTCATGTATCAAAATGGGCAGGAACCGCAATAACCACCTGTTTTGTGCAGCATGGCCACCAAGTTTTGTTCCTTTATTTGGAATAGCATTTGGCTTGTTACTACTTTCACCTGGAAATGATCTGAGTCCATCATCTAATGACTTGTAAGAAAACCAATTCTCATTTTTAATTAAGTATTGCAAATACAGTGCCAAATCATAGTCTACAACACCCTCAAATAAATCATGTGCTAAACAGGGTGGCAGCCCAGGCTGACAGACATGAAAATGTGTCAGTTGGTTAAACACACTGTTGCCTTTAATGCCCTGATGTGAGGTCACTTCCAGGTGACTGTCCAGGAACTGCACAGAGGCATTATACTCAGTAGGATCTCTAGGAGCGAAAACTGAGAGAGGATTGGACCGAAATGCAGGTCTTGTAACGAGGCAGTACCTACAGAAATATTCAGCACAACTAAAATTTTCTGAGAAACCTCCAATCATGTGGGAGCCCAGATTATCCCCCATAATGCAGGCAACAGTGCCTTTCACTATCTTGTCCTCAAAAGAGATGCCCTTTTCCTCCAGTACAACCAAATCTTCCACCAGCTCCCTGAAAACCTTGTCCACGCCAAAATATTTGCAGTCCTTCTCTGAACAAAGCAGTACTAATTGAATTTGATCAACTGTTGATCTCAGATGTGGATTCAAGTTTCCAAGAGTGTAGTACACGGCTAATATTTTGTGCTTTTGCCTGGCAGATCCCAAAGGGTTCACTATTTCCATCGCGTCTTGGAAAAGCATCACCTTTAAACTCTCTGGGTCCGTGGCAAACAGCTCATTTGACCTGACAACATGCCCATCAGTGAAATCACGAAATACATGTATAGGCCTACCATGGTCAACAAGGTCACCACTTTGCATCAGCATTTTTAACATTCCCCTGAGGCTGTCAAGTATTGGAACATAATGATAGTGTCGTCTCTTCCCACTGTCATTGTAGCCCAGTGTCACTTCCACAGGCTGAACATAATTGAAGTGAGACTTAAAGTATTGCAGCCTGCGGTGATGTCTAGTTAAAGGCCCATTGGCACATAAGGCTGCATGCAAAGGGCTCTGTTCATACACACTCTGTCCCAGACATCTTAAAGTCTCACATGGGACACCATACTGTTCTAGCTTTTGGCCTAGAGCATCCATTGTAAAGTCCTGCTGCACATCCTGCAGCGTTTTCATTTCATTCACAATTTCTGTTATTGTGGAGGCAGGCACTAGATATTTGGTTTGCAGGCCTAAACAAAACAGGGCCAGATTTTCAATAAAGTTTTCTTCCGCCTTTTTTTTGTCATTGTCTGTATTTCCCTGACCTACTTGACAGTGTACATCAGTGTCAGAATCTGCATGCACATCTGTACTGACCTCTGGTGTGCTTGCTGTAAGATGAGCCAAATTTGTGAGATAATTGGAAGAGATTTGGGTTGTGTCCCACCCGCGATGATTCCTAGAAATATGGGATGAGAGAGACACCTTCACATTAAAATTACGGCCACAACCATCAAATGGACACACGACACTGAGACCTTCTTCTATGTGGTCATGTAAGTGAGACACGAGTTGTTTTATATCGGCATATTCTCTCATGCAAAAATTGAATGAACACTTTAACGGCACAGATACACCGCGGTTCCACGTTTGCCGACTTCTATCTGGATGGCTTCGTGACATGTGAACACCGAGGCAGTTGAATGACGAAAAACTCCTACCACAATCTCTGAGCGCACACGAAAGACGCACGTTGTTAAGATGTCTATGCGTTCTGCAGTGACTCAGATACTGCGTTGATGACCCACATTTAAAACCGCAAATGCTGCAAGTCAGCATGGTGACAGGCAAAATGGGATACCTGTGGCAGGTCCAACTTTAGCTTAACCGAATAGACCACTTTAAAAGCTATATTCTCGTTGTTGAGTCTGACACTGTAGACACAACGGCAATACAGCTAATAACAGTCCTGAACTGTCCAGTTGCAGTACCAACAGGCGAGCATTGCTGCTGAGCTAGCTGGCTAATTTAACTAGCAACGGCCAGCTAGACTGGTTGTGGACGCGACGCTGAGTGGCGAAATATGACAAGTAATTCATGAAACACTACAGACAAAACTATAACATATCGGTCTAATGTAAGTCGATATACATCCGCTGCCCTACATTATATATTAATAGTAAGATAGACATCACAAGTTGGCCGAGCTGTCGAGTAATATCGACAGCTCTGATAGAAGATGTGTGAAGACACATATTAAAAATAAGACCAGACTCAAGTCACCACATAATGATAGACTGTTAGTGTTAACAAGTAAATTGAAGTAACTATATACAAGGATAATTTAATCCACTGCGCGACTTATTAATACTTATTTTTACCACAGAAGAGCAGTGCTCCAACTCATAGACAACGTCAGCTCGTCGCGGGCAGCAGGGAGGGAGCAAAATCACTGAAGAGAATGTCCCACAATGCATTGCGTTCTTCAAAATACGGGTAAAGCACCCGTAGAACGATATTACGGAAAAATCCTTCATAATATACGGTTGTTTGTCCCTTATAATGACGGACATTTTTTACAGTGTACCAATACACTAAACCCGGAAGAGAATCCATAGAGCATGCGCATAAAGGTCACGCGCTGTTTACAAAACAAGCTCATAACACAAGAAGTTTTGTTCCTCGCAGTAATATAAAAGCAGAAGGTTTTGTTGTAGCAGCTGTAATAGACTGAGTTGTTTCTACAGTACGAGCGCAAGCCTGTAGTCCACCATTGTTGTAGTTATGACTCATCTAGCGGCGGCAGCTGAGGTTAAAGGTGAGAGAGGCAGGGCCTATATGTCATCATTTCTGAAAAAATCCACTTCGCTGTCTGGGCTACTTGGCGTTTTAGGATTTTCCTACTCTGGGATGCGTTTTCAAAAAATACCGGTTTCACACCTCGAAAAAAACGGACCCATCTGGACGCGAGGCCGAAACGTGAAAGTTTTTATGCAGAATCGTCAAAAACGTACTCGTGTAGACAGGGCCTAAGAGGGTCAACAACCTATGTGAGCTCAACAACTCTCTTTAGTTCTGCTTTTGATCTACTAGAGGATAAATACCTGGAATGCCCCACCAATCAGACAGAACTAAAGAAGGCTTTTGGCTGAGAGGTGAAACATCTTCAAGGATTTCAAGCAAATCCAGGTGCCTTCTTTAGCACCTACGGCTTGGGCAGGGCAAATAACATCAAGGATGCCACCCACCTTAACCGTGCACTTTTCTCCCTTCTCCAGCAGGCTCAGGAGGAGCTTATTCCCTGAGGCAGTAACCATGTTGAATTGCATACCACCACTCTGCTATCATCACTGCACTCATCCTGCACTGGGGTGGGGAGCAGGTCGATTCGTCCATTCACGTTTCGGCAGCGGTCGTTTCGTCCACCATGCAGTCGTTTCGTCCACGGCAACGAATGT
>JAODJS010009325.1:0-12722 GCA_027576325.1 Sciades assimilis | reverse complement strand
TAGTCAGCTGGGATAGGCTCCAGCTTGCCTGCGACCCTGTAGAAGGATAAAGCGGCTAGAGATAATGAGATGAGATTTGGCTCATTTAAGCAGAAATTATCATTTCATAAAAACATGGGCAAATCCACAATCCAACAACCTTTTATGTACTCAGATATGAAATTCATTTTTGACACACATGGACTGTTTTGGGAGCGATGAGATTGTGCCGGGGATTACGTTGTGCTGGATCATCCAGGACCCTGTTTCTCAATCGTTGTTCCTAACCACTTAGCAACTTGGTTGCCAATGGGAATTTGCATTGCAACCAAGTCAGTTGCTAACTTGGTTAGCAACAACGTTGTCAAGAATCGCACCCCTGGTTATTTCGGTCAAGTCACTAAATGAAAAATGAGCTAAACCAATTGAAATGGATTTTTACAATTGTTGTGGTACTAATACACTATATAGGAAAGGACTTTAATTTTGGAGCATGTGTGAACAGTTTTGTGAGATGACATTTTGCTGGTGATCTGAAATGCTATGCAGAACTGTGAGACTATTTGGTCAAATGACCTTACCCTTACCTTACCAGAATGAGTCAAACTAATGGAGGAAAACTGTGTGTTGATGAAAATAGTTACCATTTCCTTGTCTGTATGAGTGCAAGGTGTGTGTTGTCAAACTGTGAAGGTTTCTCTCACGTTTTACACATGGTTGAACAAAACATCTAAACCAGGGGTGTCAAACTCATTTCGGTTCAGGAGCCACATGCAGCATATTTGGTCTTAAGTGGGCCGGACCAGTAAGGTAATTGCAAAATATCGAAATTTTTTTGTTCATATCGGTATCACATTGCTATCAAATTTTCAAAGTGGATGATGGCGGGTAAATCAGAGGCATTGACTATAAATGGGTGAGCAATAATATTTGTTCTCAAGTATTGAAAACCTGAGATCTGACACCTGCAACAACTTTGTAATGGGCTAGAGATTTTCTTCTTTTTTCACATTATTATTTTATTTTTATTTTTTTCCCCATTACAAGTCTGGAGCCAGATTAAACCATCTGGTGGGCCGCATCCTGGCCTTATGTTTGACACCCCTGATCTAAACATTTTGACGCAGCCAAAGGGATAATGCAATTTGGGGGTACTGGCGAGTACCGGTAATTTGAAACGGAACTTTAGCTTTGACATGTGGGCAAACTGTGTTGGTAGAGGGCTTTTGAATCGGCCTTTGCAGTTGATCCATATACAGTAGATATGCTGAGCCATCCAGGTTGTTTTGGTGAAGGCACCAAATGAGTGAAAAATTGGCCAAAGCATTTGACGAGGATGTTTATAATTTTTATGATGCTAACTTGTCATATGGGAAGGGAATTAAGTTTTGAAGCATGCATGAAGAGTTTTGGGAGATGACATTTTTAAAGTGATCTGAACTGTTGTGCAATGAGTTACACAGTAATGTCATTTCAGTTTCAAGAAATGAGCCAAACACGTTGAGAACTGAAACTAAAGAGCACTTATGCTTATGTACTGTATCATCATAGGCCATATGTATGATCTGTTCTTCCTTTTCTTATCGTGTACAGAATGACTGCTTGGCCCACTCTGACAGTGATGGGGGAAAAGGCAGACCCATGTCCAGGTACCATACAGGGCCATGGAACTGTGGCATTCAATGATGAGTCCAGTGACAGTTGTGTAGAGGTCCAAACGTCAAGCACAGAACCATTAATAAGGCGTGGGCGACAGGAATTGCCTCTACGGTAATTGGTTAATGAGCTTTATCCAAAACATGCTGATGCAACTAACTTTGTATAAACTGAAATGATACAAGCAGAACTGAATTCAACAAAGTAGGGCAAGAATTTAATAACTTTTTTTTTTAACAGTAGTTGGCCATCAACCTCAAGCAGCAACCACACACCAGCAGTGGACTATCAGCACGCCTCAACTATGTCTTCAGGCAGCGAGTACTCTGCCTACTTTCCATAATGTCCTCACTGCCAGATATGTCCTCTTCTGACGAAGACTTAAACTGCGCAATCCAGGCCAGTATTGACGATCAGAGGTAAGATGCCATCCATACCATCCATAGATGTGTGTGTTGTCGTATGGAAAAAATGTGGACACCCCTTTTGAAATATCAATCATTAAATTAAAACAGAAATGGGCATGTATTTAAATCCCAAAGAAAATTTTCCACGATAATCTCATGGCATGTGGCTACTTCCTATTGAAACAGATAAGTCCCAGAAGTCTGGCACTTTGTTTCCATGTATTCTATCCAAAACCTCTCCAATTCAGTTAGGTTACATGTAACGTGTAGCCGGCCTACTCCTGATCAGATCATACATTTTTGTTGGTGTAAAGATCTCAAGATTGGGACAAACATTTCATAACATTGTAAGCCCCAAATTCACCAAGCAGTTTATACAATAATTGCCCTGCTGGAACTCCAAACAAGGCAAAGTTTTAACTGTGTGACTGACTCTTGAGCATTCTTTTGAACAATCTGCTGATCCTTGAAAGGAATTAACTAGGTCCTCAACTTAAGCACCTGTGCTATCCATACAGACCCATTGCTGGATGCAACTTGTGCCAAATCCTTTGCAAATCATAGAAATTGTGCTTTTTTCACCATGCAGACCTCTCATTGATCAAATAACGAGCTCAGTCTCATCTGACCGTGGTATGATTTCCCAAAATACTTGAAGCAGGTCCAGGTGTCCTTCTGTTAAAATCATGCAAGTTTTGTGGTAAACATATGGGCCTTTTCATGAATCGCCTTTCCTTGAAGCAATGTTGAACTAACTGCTTTCTAACATTACATTACAATACATTGCATTTAGCAGACGCTTTTAACCAATGCGACTTACAAAGAGGACATGCAAGCATGTACATAGTGAGGGGTCAATGCAGAGTACAGCAGTATACAGAGTAAACCAGTATATAAGTGATGTAGAACAAAGTGCAATAATAAAACAAGCCCGCCACGCGGAGCAATACGATGCGTCGTCTATGCAACAGTGCCGCCTTGTGGACAAAAGTGGCGATGACAATTCAGAAACGCGTGACGGCGGACGGACCAACGGACGGACGGACGGACGGACGGACAGACAAAGCCTAATATAGAGATGCGTGCGACGCATCTAAAAACTGGAGGACCTATTGAGCCAGAAGGGCAAGGAGGTGGACAAGGTTATAGAGGGTTGGGGATGAGTGGGGTTAGTTGTGTGATGCAGGGAAGGTATTATAAACTACATAAAGCACTTTGATTTTTGCTCTGGAAATGCTCAAGTCTACATCTGTAGGAAAACAAATTGTGCCAAATTGTGTGTGTGTGGGTGATTTATTCAGAAATGAATTGTTTGTTTTTGAATTCAAACTTTGTCTTCATTCCAACAGGAATAGTGTGCCCTGTGACAAGACGGCCTCTGATATTCTGTTGGAACTTGCCGGTAAATTAAAACAGAATGAGACAAGCAAGTTTAACATCAATCGCCGGTCTGTCCTTGGATGGTGCCATAAGGGGATTTCGGAGAGTTACGTACGACCCTACTGCAACCATGTCCGTGAGGTTCTCGGATGACCTGGGGACATATGAAGAGGCCATTGACCTGGGAGGGCCACGGAGAGAATTCCTTACCTTGCTAATGGAGGCTCTGATGAAGTCTTCTATGTTTGAAGGAACTGAAGAAAAAAAGCAAAATCTTGCTCTTGATGGCAAAGGTAAGTTTTGTTTATTTGAAATGTATTAGTTTTCCTTTACCTTTGCCTTCTGTGCAAACAGACACCAAGTGTCTGATTCTGAAATGAGTTGGTGTACACATCAGTGTCCTTTTCTTTTACTTCTATAGCACTGAGATGATGCATATTTCATAGCTGGAAGGGCTATTGCAGTGAGTTTGGTGCATGGCGGCCCTGCACCGCGATTCCTATCTCCCTGTCTATTCAATTGCTTGGTCCAAGGCCCAGAAACTACACTGCCCAGCCTTGACGATGTCGCTGACCCCGACCTCAAAGAAAAACTTCAAAAGGTAAAGTATGAATTTTTTGACTATTAAATTAACAATAGATACTCACCGGCCACTTTATTAGGCACATCTGTCCAACTTCTCATTGACAGAAATTTCTAATCAGCTTATCACATAGCAGCAACTCGATGCATTTAGGCATGTAGACATGGTCAAGACTATCCTCTGCAGTTCAAACGAAGCATTAGAATGGGGAAGAAAGGTGATTTAAGTGACTTTGAATGTGGCATGATTGTTGGTGCCAGACGGGCTGGTCTGAGTATTTCAGAAACTGCTCACCTACTTGGATATTCATGCACAGCCATCTGAAGGGTTGACAGAGAATGGGCCAAAAAAGAGAAAATATCCAGTGAGCATCAGTTCTGTAGGCGAAAACCTTGTTGATGCTAGAGATCAGAGGAGAATGGCCAGACTGGATCGAGCTGATAAAAAGCGACAGTAACTGAAATAACCACTTGTTACAACTGAGGTATGCAGAAAAGCATCTCTGAATGCACAGCATGTCAAAACTTGAAGCAGATGGGCTACAGCAGCAGAAGGGTGCCTGCCGCTCCTGTCAGCTAAGAACAGGAAACTGAATACAATTTGCACAGGCTAACCAAAATTGGACAACGCCAGATTTGAAAAACATTGCCTGGTGTTATGGGTCTCAATTTCTGCTGTGACACTTGGATGGTAGCGTCAGAATTTGGCGTCAACACCATGAAAACATGTATGAGCAGTTCAGACTGGTGGTGTAATGGGGTTTGGGATATTTACTTGGCACATTTTGGACCCCTTAGTACCAATTGAGCATTGGTGTAACACTTCAGCCTACCCAAGTATTTTCGCATGCAGTTAAGGCAGTTCTGAAGGCAAAATGGGGTCCAACCTGGTACTAGCAAGGTGTACCCAATAAAGTGGCCGGTGGGTGTATATCAACTTCTAGATTCAAGATGTTTGTCACGTGGACTTGTGCAGGCACAATTGGCAGTGAAATTAAATTTGCAACTGATGTCCTCTGTGTAGTAATAATGATGAAGGAAGAAATAAATAAATGAAATGACAAATAATGGGAAAAGATGGGGGGGGACAATAGTGGTAATAAGAAAAGAAAAAGATGATCTAAGTATTTTAAAAGCAGATGACTTGAGGGAAGAAACTCTTGCTTAATCTTTCCGTCCTACTATGTACAGAACGTGGACGTTTCCCGGGAGGCAGGCTTTGAAACATTAAACTCAGCCCCACCACCACACACACACCCACACACACACACCTCAACTGGCAGGTGCGTAGGAGATACCCCATGGTTTACTCAGACAAGTTACAAAAAAAACCCTGCACACTGACCATTTTGCTGTTTTCATTAATGCACAACGTTTCGGTCCTACACCTTCATCAGTGATAAAGGCAGTGCGGGACTTTTTTTGAACTAGGCTTTGAAACATAGAATGGCCAGAATGTAGGGTATCTTTCAAGATTCTTTTTGCCTGAGTTATTGAGCGATGCAATTGCCATACCACGTTGTGATGTTTCCAGAAATTACTGATTCAATTGTGGCAGTGTAGAAGGACCTCTGCATCTCAGATGGTACTTTGAACTTTCTTGGCCTCCTGAGGTGGTATAGACGCTGCCTAGCCTTTTTCACTATGGATGAGATGTGAGGTGACCATGGTTGACCTTCAGAGATGTTAACTCCGAGATACTTGTAGCAGCTCACTCTTTTCCACAGGGGCACCATAGATTTCCAGTTGAGTGTAGTTTGGCTGTTTCCCCTCTTCTGTAGTCCACCACTGATTCTTTGGTTTTGGTTACATTGAGCTTTAAGCTGTTCTCCATGCATCATGATGACTTCTCTACTTTGTTTAGGTAGGCCGTTTCGTTGTTGAGTGCTACCACCACTGTCATCAAATTTCACTATGCAGTTGAAATTGTGAATGGCTGTGCAGTCATAGGTATAAAGAGTAGAGCAGTGGACTGGGAACACATTCTAAACTGCATTTACAACTTCTAAACTATTTTGTGACTTGTTACACATGTTGACAAAGTTGAATCTAATCATTCTGATGTTTACATACAATACGTCTTATTTATTTATTTTTCCAGTTTGGTCTTTTGGCCTAGTACGCACAGTGGTAAGATGTGTCCGATCTTGATTTGTATATGGTATGTAACTTTTCTTTTTTTCTCAAAGATCTTGATGAGCACAACACTGGAGGAGCTGAAGACCTCAACAGAACCCCTGCTGGACTTCTTGGCTACAGCCAGATGCCTTTGGCCCATGTTGAAGACAAGACGTTGCTTGTCCAGGATCTTGTGATGTTCCAAGTGGTTCATAGGGTCCGAGGACCGTTCGAACGGTACTACAATGCACCTTTTGTGCTTTACCGACCATTTTTTTGCAAAATGTTCATGTTGAGGTCTTGAAGCTACTCAATGTTTCAGAAAACCGTATTGGTTCATCTGAAAGCATACATTCTGCTTTTTAAAAAAGGGCCAAGCCCAAGTTCGTTTTTCTATGGGCGGTGAGAAACTTTCAGAGCTGAATGCACATTCAAAAGGCCACAAATTCTTCAGCTATTACAGATTTGCCATGTGTAAGGCATCGTCGTAAAGCCTAGAATCTGCACTTTCAGAATCTGAATAACTCAATATGTCAATATTGAATATAGTGTGTGTGTATAAACAAACTTGCGGCCTGTTTTCACACATGCTGCAACATTGTAACCAGAGATGGAAATGTATGCTGCAACAATGTTGCTTTTTGTGGTGTTACACAGGTTTACGGATGGGCTAAGAACTCTGGGGGTGCTTGAGGAGATCAGAAGGTACCCAGAAAGTTTCCGAAAGCTGCTTTGCCACCACGCTGATCCGCTCACAGCGGACATGATGGACACCCTGTTCACCATTCGCTTGTCACCATCTGGGACCAATTGGAGGCAGAATGAAGAAGTGGTCATCCCGTTTTGGAGAGATTACTTGCAGGACATTCAAGGTAAATATGACCACCCAAAAGAAAAGGGCATGTTGAGTTAATCGTGTATTCTGAGAGTGGAGATTCTAAGCTTTACACGTGGTAACTTACAAATGGCAATCTGGTAATATATGCAGACTTGGTGGCCTTTTGAGTGTGTTCACTAAAGTAGAATTAGGCTACGAAAGTTTCACCCATAGAGAATATATGAAGATGGCCCTTTAAAAACAAAATGTATGCAAAATGGAAATGTACAATAAACATGAATATCCATGTTCCTATGCATTTGTCAAGTGTATATAAATACTAAGTACATAAATTGGATACTTAAAAAGTAAATAAGTGTATTGAAGTGTAAGCGTACTGAACAAATACGAGCCTAGGGTTGCCCATATTTCCTGTCATGTTTAATAAAAATTTCACAAGTTGGTATGGTGAAGCTGGCTGTCTCTCCAATTTGAAACCGCCTCTCCAATTCTGGGCCAGTGAAAATTGAGTATTTACAACAGCTTGATGGGACAGGTTTGGCCTTGCCACTGGCTGCTGTAAGTCAGAGGAAGGAGTGGTGATTTCAGCTTTTACAAATTGGTGTAGTATATAATGGTATTGAATAGCCAGAGAAATAATTGTCGATTAACTTGGCTTACTAATCCAGGAGGAAATTAAGATGTCCAGCAGCATACGGTACACAAGTACTCAAGCAAAGACAAAAAACAAGGCTCAAAGTGTTCTGAGAAAGTGACTTGCAGTGGATTCTAGTGACATAAAAGATTACTGCAACACTAGACATAGTGCATAGAGTAGGAGATGCACTAGACTACCACACACACACATGGAGGGACTGCAAATAGATAAATGGGGGAGGAGTTGAGCAGCTATGGGGTGGCCCATTAGTTTGACAGCCCATTAGTCTGAAAAATTTGACAATTTCAAAACTTTTCCATGACTTTCACAACCTAAGGTGCATTTTCTATGACTTCACGGCACCATGAATGTGTCAGTCAAAAAGAGTGGGAACCCTGGGCAGCCTACCAAAGGAAATAAGCTTAGGGGGGAGCAGTTGAACGAAATCCACATGACCGAGTCTCTGCTGTGTGCTCTGAATGTGTGATGAATGAGAATTCCATGCACACTCCGAATTTTGGCTTAGTATGCACAGTGGTAGGAGGATGTGGTAATCACCAAGTGCATCCTAATACCTCATCATTTGTGTTTTTAGATGAGGACGGACCAGAGAAGCTTGCCATAATACTGGCGTTTGCAACGGGAGCAACTGAGGTACCACCCATCGGGTTTCACCCAAAGCCCTCCATTGAATTCAACCATGATTTAAAACTACCCACAGCAAACACATGCATTAACTGTCTCAAGCTCCCAATTCTACAAACCTACAGTGAGTTCAAGGAATGCATGGATTTAGCAATGAGTAATACGTATGGCTTTGGGCAAGCCTAAGCAGTCTATGGCATTGTCAACAAATCTACTGTTAAAAAAAAATATGTCAATCATGGGATCATTTTTAATATTTAAGGGCAGAATGTTCAATTTA
The DNA here is from genome assembly GCA_027576325.1 of Sciades assimilis. Taxonomy (NCBI): domain Eukaryota; kingdom Metazoa; phylum Chordata; class Actinopteri; order Siluriformes; family Ariidae; genus Sciades; species Sciades assimilis. The sequence continues at coordinate 4,200 of JAODJS010009325.1, read as the reverse complement.
CCACAGGCCTTTTTTGTTTTTTTAAAGGCAAATGTTTTCTGGTGTGGTGCAAAAAAAACGTGCCGGCTTTGCAAAATCACGTTGCTTTTGTTTTATTGCTCCTTTGCACTAACGCAACTTGGAAAAGTTTGACAAATTTGATCCATGTTAAAGGGTGGCTCAATAGGCTAACAGTGTTCAGTAGTAGGGAGAGAGGAAGAGAATGGTAGAGACGGAGAGAAAATAGGAAAGTGGGAGAGAGACGGAGAGAAAATAGGAAAGTGGGGGAGAGATGGAGAGAAAATAGGAAAGTGGGGAAGAGTGGTAGAAAGAGAGAAAAAAGAAAAGTAGGGAGAGCCAGAAAATGAAAAAGTAGGGAGAGGGAGAGAGAGAGAAGTAGTGAGGAAGAGAATGGTAGAAAGAGAGAAAAAAGAAAAGTAAGGAGAGGGATAAGCTTCTGCTTACTGAACTTGCACATGCCTTGAATCAGCTACAGTCAAAAAAGGTTCGCTAGATGGGGTCTATCTACCAAACAATGTTATCTATTTGAAGTGTGACAATGAAAATATTTTTTTCATTTTGTATTAGAAAATGCACTCCACACAATGCTTGGTCTTATGAAGAAAATTGTGAGCTATTTATTTATACCTTTTGCACTCAATGTTATTCTTGTTGTTTTTTGTGTTTTCGTTAGAAACTATTTAACCTTGTCTAGGCGGTGGTATACGGAGTCTGTAGCTGTGTATGGCTCTTTAATTTTAGCATATTCATGCCTATTGATTTAAGGGTGCTAAACTATGTTTATGTTTTTTGTGAAAGCTGTTCAATTGTGTTGAGGGAATTCAAAGCCCTCCTATTTTTTAAATTAAGGAATTTAATGTGGAAAAATGTATTCCACTGAATTGTTGGAATGTCTCTTTTGTTTATTTAGTTATCAAGGTAATTTCAAATTGTAAAGGCGAAATGTATATTTTTTTCCAGTGTGAATACCTCCACACGTTTTACACTTCAATAAATGGTCGACTTGTGTTTACATTGGCCTGTTGTGTCTTGTGCAGTTTTGGAATGAGGGCCATCCTCTGCTCAATTGCTGCATTTGTCATTTCCTGTTTTTCCCACTCTGGAAAGAAGTAGAATGAAAGCAAGTGAGATTTCAAACAGCATTTCACAAATGACATCTTTTCCCACCACATTTTCAGCATAAAGTAAAATTGATGTTTTTTTTTTTATTTTGGTATGCAGCAAAATGAGAAGTAAGAATAGTGGTAGACTCAGAGTAGATTGTACAGTGTTACGTGGGAGGTTATGAAAACGCTCAACACAAGAAATGTTATAGAAAATGTTAAACGTTTATATTGATTAAATCATAGTCAACACAAACCCCCCCAATACATTACAAAATAAAGACCTGGCCAGGGTCACAACAGAAAATTCCCCTTTCAAAATCCCACAAAATTTCTAACACTTTGTGTTAGAATGTATCAAATGTATCCAAATGCTTATAAAATGTGAATATGTATCTAGAAAAAGGCGGGTCCAGTCTTCAAGTTAAAATGAAATGTTTTAATTGTTTGTCACAAGCTTTGGAATATTACCTTGGCTGTGTACTGTGTAATGGTGCTCATAACTGAATAGAAACTGTGGGGTCCAACCTGGTACTAGCAAGGTGTACCCAATAAAGTGGCCAGTGAGTACTGTTGACTATTTAGGAAAATTGCTGGAAATGCTTGTGTAATTTGGAACAAAGTGTATTTAGAAAGTTGTTGGATTCTGCAAAATCTGTAAAAGATTAATAAACAAATTAATGCCATGGTTTGTGTCATTTTGGAAGGGGTCAATTGTTCTTTCAATAAAAGTCATTGTCGCTTCATTATTCTGTGGTATTATCACATTGTTGGTTTGGAACTCTGGCAGAGGGCCTTCCTCATCAACTCCAAAAGTGTGGTCAACATAGAAAATGTCATCTGAAATGGTGCCAGGTAGTGCAGCATTATTAACAATGCCCACATGCCACAGCTGCAGTGGAGTTTGTCCACCCTGAGTGGACAGGCCGTGGTGGTTCCATTGCTCCCTGAACTCTTGGATGGACCTTTTGTATGCGAGGTATGTAAATGTAATGGAGGCAGAAAAGATGCTGCTCATTTAGGGAGTCTAGTATGCCCTGCTGCTCCATAAAATTAAATAGTTTGACATAGTGGTATGACACAACTCTGTTGACCTAGGCTCATAACCTGGATGGACAGAGAAATGGAAAATGTTTAGTCTGGGTTTAAAAAAAAAAGTAGGCAGTACACACTATATCACATCTAGGCTGTGGAAAGCTAACCTCATTTTGTTGGATATCAGTCGTATTATTGTTCACTCAGACATCTCCAAATGGCTATAAAATGTATGTGTGTTGTGTGTACAGCAAAGAAGTGACACCAAAATCTGGACTAACTTGGAGAGCTACTAGGTGTGCACCTCTCTATTCTCCGATTGTGGACAGAAACACCCGTGATGACGCTTCGCCTGATAAGTCCTCTTCTGTTTAACATGAACTGTGCCACATCAACATTCTCCATCCCATGGTCACAGCGCACCCTTGATGGCAACCCATAACTCTGCACACCAGCAACAAAAAGTGACAGGACACTGGTGGCCCTGTTGTTGTCCAGACACTGAAGATAAATAATGGTCCAGCTGTAGCCGTCAATACATCCATGGAGTACCATCCGCCAATGCACAAGTTTATGGTTGCTGTCGAAGTGCCTACGGGGGGGTTCAATAATCCACTATATAATCCACATAATGACATTTGTAAAGAAGTGCAGATGTTTCATTATTCATTTCAATAGCACTATAGTCTAGCCTATGTGTGAAGCTATCACAGTAGACTCTGAAGCATGCCAGGTACAACACAATCCAGATATCAAACATGTCTGATACAAACTGAAAGTGTGGTTTATAGGCCTACATAATGAACATAATACAACTATAAGCAGATATCGTTTTGGGCACTAGAATTTAATCCACTCGCTTATGGGGGAGAAATTCACTGGATTTCATTGATTGATTGATTGGTTGGTTGAGATAGCAGGCCTAGGCCTTCAATGCATAGGCCTATGACAAATAAACTCGCTGTCAAATGTGCATTGTCAATGCATAGACCTATGACAAATAAACTTGCAGTAAAATGGGCATACTTACCACAATTGATTAGGATTCCGTACATCATATGTTCGACGACGAATTGCATGGCGACGCCTCATTGATCGACCAATGGGCTCAATATTGTACAGGGCCTGTCTAACATGCCTGCGCTGAATTCTGATTCCATGACATCTTAGACCTGCTTGTATGTAAACCTCTCCAGAATTTGGGGTTTGGTGGAGTATTTCAACAATTAAAGCATTAAGGTCTTCATCTGATATTCCCGTGTAATGTAAAGGTGGAAGGTGAAGATACTGCCTGTGATTGTATAATGTACTGCGGCTTATGCCAAGGCATGATGCCACTCTTCCCCAGTTCATTCCCAGAGACAGGCAATGTCTAATTTGATCTGCAGTTATTCGGTACTGGGGGCAACCACGGCTCCTCGAAATCGTGTGTGGCACCAGGACAACATCATCGTTTTGATGCAAGGACCTGTAATCATTCAGCAGGAAGCGAAAACATTCATAAAGCTCTTGCAATGGCGTGTGAATGCTGCGTTCTTCGTCAACAAGGCCAGGAACAGATATAAGGGCAGAAAGCGTTCTTGCGTGATCTTCCAGTTCTCTGTACAGCCGATCTTGGCTAAAACCACCCAGGGCCCCCCTCTGTATTTCCAGAACGCAGCGTAGAGCATCATTAAAAAACTGCCTTGTTTCCTCTTCGTTAGCGTTAACAAATAGAGTGGACTCCAGGTGAAAAAAAAAGCACCAAATAATGAAAAAGTAAGACATTTATCATAAACATAGTTTACCAAAATTGTAGGGAAGTCAACAGCTAGCATTCGGATATGTAGGCTACACACTTCCTGTTCCTTCTTTCCTTCCTGTTCACTTCCTTGGCTCTAATATTTTTTTTTCTGAAATTTTATTAACATTTTGTGGCAGTTCGTACGGTGGGAGTGGAGCACAGACGCACAGGAGACCAGAATGCGGGTTTCAAACAAGCCTTTTTTTATTTCTATTCTTTTCAGAATAAAGAGAGCTCCTCTGGACACACAGACAGACAACCATTCACACCCATAGTCTG
>JAODJS010008693.1:0-12814 GCA_027576325.1 Sciades assimilis | reverse complement strand
GTTATCATGTAGATATGCTCATTACAGTAGTAAGCAGAACACAACAAGACATAAGAAGCTTGGGTATTATTTTTTTCACAGTTCTGTGGCTTTGCCGCGTCTTCTTCTTCTTCTTTTTCTTCTCCTTCTTGTTTTTCCCCTTCTTGTTCTTGTTCTTCTTCTTGTTCTTCTTCTTCTTCTTCTTTTTCGAGGAGGAGGAGGAAGAGGAGGAGGAGGAAGAAGAGGAGGTGGATGAGCCATGTGAGTATGTGGCGTCCTCGCTCGCGTCATCTGAACCTAGAATACAAAAATACAAGCTCATACATACAGTATTATAAGACTACCATGTACAACAACTATTTTGACCATAATTTCAATTGCAGGAACATAGCAACATATTGGATAGGTGGACTATACATTTTTAAAAAAAAAAATCTCCCCAGAATACATACTTCCCATCCACAAATGTTACCATTTTCACAAATACTTTGCCCTCAAGTTCTAAAGATTCATCATGAGTGGGGAAATTTCACTGTTCGAACATCCAGAAGGTCATGAACCACGAATGAATGTGATACTGACGTACTCCAGTGGTTCGCAAACTGTGGAGTACAAACTGGTGGTACGCGGGGCAGTTCATTTTTTTATAATGACTTGAAATCTGATCAAAGGTGTTGCAACACAGACTCGTCCCATTCACGAGTCTCGAGAACAAACATACATTTTAAACCTGTGCTCAAACTAGTAAGTTTGCCTCCTCTAGCCCACAACTCATTTTACATTCTTAATTATTAATATATTTCATATATTTACATACTTAAAACCCCAAAAAAATATTCTATCGGTGTCATAGGAGCGTGGAGAGATGTGCAGCAACAAGCGTCGACATACCACCTGCCGCGTTTGTGATGGTGCATGCAGCAGCAGTCTATGTAATATAAATAGCAGTATCGGCATAAAATACCTAAATGGCCTAAACTACATTAACCTGAAGATAAACTTGTGTGTACCTTTGACCTGTGGAACAGATGCCGAAACGTTGTCCCTGGAGTTTCCTGGAGGAACGGAAGACACGACACGATTTATTACATTCAAATCATACAATATGAAAATAACAGAACATTCCATATAGGAAAATGTGTCTTAAGACATGCAATATACAGATTCAGATTCAAGATTTGCTTATTTCGTGTCATTATAGGTTAGAAGCCTATAAAAGAGAAACAAATATTGAGATTCCTGTCCTCAAAAAAGATGGGGGGGGGGGGTTAGGAACAATAGCAGAAACGTGCCTTGATGTCTTCAGCACGTTGCTTGGTGAAAGAAACTACTACTAGTCTGGTAGTGCGAGCTTTCAAGCTTCTATACCGTTTTCCAGATGGTAATATCTCAAACAGTTCATGGTAGGGATGACTAGTATCATTCACGATTTTTTTGCCTTCCTGATGCACCTCCAGAAGATAAATAAAGACCACCGCAAAATTAGTGTTTCAAATTTTCAAACTCCTTTTTATAATCTACAACCATTTTCTTCCAAATCTCAAATGAAAATAGTCATTAAAATCATTTATTTGCTCAACATAACAAGAGATGCAATGATTCAAAGGGGCACTGTGTGTGATTGTGGACAGAGTGGGTATTGCAACTATGCTAATCATAGAAACCATGCTGCCTATGGCCAAATTCTATCTATTCATCATGAATATTGCTATTGCTAGGCTTGTATAAAAAGGGGCAATTTCCCAGTCATTATGAATACCTACAAATTGTGGTATGGTGTCGATAAATATTAATGAAAAAATGTAGGATTTGTGAATGGGCATCACGAATTATGGAAATAAACTACTAAAAATATTACACAGTGCACATTTGAAGCAAAACCATGTCAAAGTAAATCATAGCTTTACTATGTGTGCAGAGTCAGCAACGGGCTGAGCGGGCGTTAACTAGTTTGCCCTTGAGTGCTTGGTGTACAATAGCGTGAGTGGCATGCTGGCTGGCCTCAGTCCTGGGATTTTTAAAGTGGAGATCATGCACAGTGAGATCCGCTTCCACCCCCACTGTATAGAGGAGTGTAGCTGGGTGATCTAGTGAATAGATGGAGTATGGGGAGGTGGTGGGACAATTCGGAAAGCCTTCGCGCAAGACAGGTGAACGGGAAAGGAGGGGTTTACTCGTGGACATATACATAAACAACATTTCATTAGTTTGCCCTTGAGTGCTTGGTGTACAATATGCGTGAGTGGCATGCTGGCTGGCCTCGGTCCTGGGATGCTTAAAGCGGAGATCATGCGCAATGAGATCCGCTTCCACCCCAAGAATGCATGAGACCAACCAGCAGTACCGATGCGCGCAGGACGAGGTCCGCTCGCATCCCAACGGAGCAGAATAGCTCGGCAGAGCTGACAGGAGGACCGAGGGCCAAGCTAAAACAAAAAACAGACCAAAGCCCAAATTACCAAGTCAATGATAAGGCGAGGAAAGACGCTGGTTAAGATTAAATAACGCAATGAGACATGGAAAAGTAATAGCAATGATAAATAAATTGACAAATAGCGTGGCGCGGTGAGATGGTGACGATCCGAAGCCATGCGGGCCAATACGAAGTGAGAGCTTGATGCCCGAGACAAATACCCGCGAGATTCGCACACAGCGCATACACTGAGGTGGCTGCTCCGATTCTAAAGGAATGGACCGAGTAACGCTTGGGGGAGGCTCTGCTCGCGAGAACTGATTTCGTAATAATTTTGAAGGCGCTGCGAGTAGTAACGGGTGCGTCATGTGTCCGTGATGAACAAAAGGCTGGATAGCGGGGCCTGGCCCGGGATGAGGATAGTAGCGAGAAGTGAGGCAGGTGTACTGCGTCACTCTCAGCTCGAGAGGGTCAAGGTCAGAATCCAAACCGAAATTGAGTATAAGGCGGCTTTCCTGCATATATATCGCAGAATTGGCGAGTTAAATCGCGTGCGAGAATAGCATTGTTGCGAGTCCGTGTCACTCCGCGGAACAACTGAGCATAAAATCATGGCAAGCGTGAAGGTAGGCTGAACAAGATAGGTGGAAATTAACCTGTGCAGCGTGCATAATGGTGTGTAACGCCAGCGGATGCGAGCGTAACTAACTTTGGCTTGAGAAAGGATGAGACATCACTGAAAGAAGAACGTCGGACAGGCGGACAATTGAGCGTGTGTCTAAAGCATGCTGCCTCTGCTTAACCCTCTGGGTTGTCTCTGTAAGTGGACAGTGTGTACACACTCTTTGAATGCATAGAGGCAGTACCTTTCCATGCTTTGGGGATCTCAGTCGTGGAGGATGATAGGGCGGGACAGTTCAATGGCCATGGAGTAGAGCAAAACTTAACCAGAGACGATACAAAAGGTGGAGACTAGTGGTACTTTGATCATATAACTGTCCCCCCCCCCCCCATCACCCTCCATGACTGAGCTAGCCAGATCATGGTACCATTCTACTGCACTGTTCTAGAAGAAGAATGTGTGAGATGATGAATGTCTTGCTGAACTAAGGTATGTTGTACAAACAACATCAATGGGTTCAGTGCCAAATGACAATAATGTAAGTGGCCAGGGGATTATATTATTCTTGCTAGAAACGCAAAATCTTATGACTTGTTCAAATACAATTTACAGACTAAAGCAAATCTTAGACAAGAAAGTTACTCAGTACTGCTGCAAATAGGCTTACAAGCTAACTTGTAAAAAGAAGCAGGTGGTGATTGATAGATTGTGTAGGATGGAGCTCCTTTTTATCAGCAAGTGTTAGAAGTTCTTATAATGTTCCGATCATTCACCATTTTATCACTTTATTCACAGACTTAAACTTTGCTAAAATAAAAATAAGTACTATTTTAATTATTATTATGAATTATATCATTAACAACAACAAACAACATCATATGACTGTCAAAGTCATGTGCAATGTGCTATTATTGCTGTTTTGATGGTGTTTTGATTGTTTCATAGTTGAAATATCTATCCTCAATTTATTGTTCTGATTGAGGATGTGTCATGATGCCACATCATGTGACAACCAGAACAATAAAAAAAGAGGGTGGGTGTGAACATTTTGAAAGGGGGTTTGTGATTGAAAACAAGTGACATCACTTTGCGGTCAAAAGCACATCGGCCAATTTGCTGTCAGGCATGTGAAATGGAGGTCTATTCTCTATCACCTTGAAGCTGCCTTTAATGTTATTCTTTCTATTCGAAAAACTTGCTACTGTGAACGTGAAACAATGAAATGTGCCGCATGCACAGTTGTAGAGGTCTCCTAATTATGGGCTACACATATGCAAAACAATAACACTCAATAAATGGCTATGGGCAGTAGTAAACCAGACCTTTCGTATGGGAATTTGCATTGGAAGTCCTCAGACTCTTTCGCTTGTGAGATAGTCTGGTGTTAATCAGGCATAGAGTTAGTACTTGAAAAAAGAAAACTGTAAGATAGTTCAGACGCGTGTTCAGCTATGATTTACTTGACTAACTGCGTGTTTGTACTTGAACATAGAAAAAATTAAGCTTCTTGAGACGTGTGGGACCATCAGTTGTGTTGTGTACAATTCAGGTTGATAGACAACTGACATCACTTTTGGACAACTGCTACAATTGATATTTTTGGTTAAGCACATAGTTATATACAAGTCAATGCACAGTGTTGATGCTCTCCACAAGAACCTACAATGTAATGTAGATTGCCATGAAAATAAAGACATTGAATGAGAAAGTGGACCCAAATGTTTGCCCTATGGTGTGAATTTCAGCGTTTGCAACACTTACTTAACTGCTCTTCCAGCTGCTCGATTTTTTTTAAGGCATCGTCCAGCTCCTTCCGTCCCTTCTTAAGTGCTATGGCTCCAGTAGGAGACAATGCTGGTAATAAAAAGGAAAAACAAATCAAGTGTGAGAAGGCTGTCAAACACAATGAAAAAGCTTGCCTGTCTAGTGATGGCCATTGCTACTATATGCCATGAGCTTCATTTTTTTTTTTTTTTCATTCTCGTAGTGCACAGACCATGGCTGGATCTCAAATGGTGCACTGGTGCACTTCGGGCACTATGTTTCAGTGCATAACTAATACACGCACTGAAACATGAACACTGAGTGCACAAGTGCACCATTTCAGATTCAGCTTGTGTATTAAGAATTAATATGCTGCCGTCATATACATGTAATAGATTAGAATAGAATAGAATAGAATTCGCAGATGACACAACAGTGGTGGGGTTGATAACCGAGGAGAATGAGGAGGCCTACAGCGATGAGGTCCTGAAACTTGGAGAGTGGTGTGCATCCAACAACCTGGCCCTGAACATCTCAAAGACTAAGGAGCTCATCCTGGACTTCAGGCGAAACAGAGCTGCTCCTGCCCTTCTGTACATCAATGGTGAATGTGTGGAGCAAGTGAATGCATCTAAATTCCTAGGAGTACACATCTGTGCTGATCTCTCCTGGTCTACAAACACCTCAGCTCTGGTTAAAAAAAAGGCCTACCAGCGATTGCACTTCCTGAGAGGACTACAGAAAGAACATCTTGACTCAAGCTTTGTAGAATCACCTGCCGTGGACGATGTTCAATGAGTGGTTTTAATTTTTGTAGAAAAAAAGAGAAATGGCACAAAACTTAACTCGTGTAGCCCCTTAATGCGCGCCGTACCTCCAGTGGCACACTGTAATAGTCACTGAAAGTTAACTACCATAGTACTACATTACTACGACATGCCATAGGCCATTTAGTAATGCACTACGACTTGGTCATTGCCATACTGGTAACAGCAAATTCATAAAGCCGTGTCTTAAGGGGTTAAAAGGCAACTTTCAGGCTTTAGGAAACACTAAAAAGAAATCAAGAAAAACAATTTTGTTCTTAAATGACTTTTTCATAGCATCTATAGCGTTTCTTTTAAAAGAAATGCTTCCTCAGATTTTACGTTATGACAGCACATTATGACCTCACATTATGACAACACATTATTACCTCGATATGGAACATATTGGTTCTATAAGAAGATAAGAATAGAGTGATAAAGATATTTCACCAGATGCCTCAGCGGACTGTAGGCCTGTTTTTGGGCATATTTTGGTTGTTGCCTTTAATTTCTATGCATTGCTGGTTACATTTTCATTACAATATGCAAAATGGATTCACAATGAGTGTTGCCTCAAAATGTACAGGCTAATATCACAGAAGCATGACTGGCTTGGAATTGCACTTCTTTGTGTTCCCTTATTTTTTTTGGAACAGCTATGTGACATATGTGACAGCTATGACATCAAATTGGGCAAACACTGCACTGATCTAGTGAAAGCACTGGTGCGCTAGGAAGCATGCTTGCTTGCATTTCTGTCTCTTTCATATCTGTCCATTTTACATCCATTTTAAATACGCAAGATAGCAATCAGAATGTGAAACCTAGTTGTCTGGGATTTGTAGTGTTCATCCTTGAACGTATTCAACCTGTTAGAAAACGTCTCGGTGTGCGGCACATAGCCTACACATGCTTAGTATTGATTTAAAAAAAAAAAAAAACCTTGGGATAGCTCTAAGCCTCTTCAGGTGGGTTGACTTCATCGAGTCATGCCTAGAACTGGTCGTACAGTTATGTTCTCTACACGCGGGGAGAGAGACGCCATTTTGCCTATCATAGATGTAGCGCCAACACCTAGTTTCTAGCCTTCAGTGGGTGAAAACTCCGTGAACCACATGGGGGCATGTCGGAATTCTCATGACAATCGCGGTCAGAGTCCAAGAGTTGAACCACCTAACACTCCACACACAACTATAACTGTATGCATACTATTCCATTTATCAAAAAGTATATCACAGCAGTAGGCTACAACAAGCCTTGACACACCAAACTGCATTTTGACCATGAATCCGTCGAAATGTATTGATGCTGCTTTCCAGCACTACAATGGTAGGATAGCCCAGCCTATCCATGACCAGTCTAAAATGCAATCCTTGAGAAAATTGAAACTAAAATATAAGCAACGCATCACCACCAACAAAGTTTACTATGTTTACAGGTCAGACTGTAAATTAACAGCCGCCAGAAAGACTTACTATTGTAGGCCTACATGCAGTCATGTAGATTACTATGTGTACAACAGTAGTCATGACTCGCTAGAGCCTTGCTTGAAGATGAAAAGTATAGCTAGCTAGCAGCTAGAGCTAGACAGTGATAATCACAGTGGCCAGCAGCAGCTACTTTCAAAAATGTCAAAGTTTGAGTCGGTTTGGATAAACGCGTCTCCTAAATGTAATGGAATCTGACAAAAGTAGAGAAATGACAAGACTTACGGGGTCCTTCTTGGACATTCCGCTTCACTCCCCTCCGAGTGGTCATTTGTTCCTCACTCATGTTCGCTCTCCGTCTCGTCTTTGCTGGAAATGCACGAAGTGTCTTGTTGGCCACTAGCCTCGCGAGCCATCCTATGTACTCCACTACGGTATGAAATGGTAGTATTATGGGATGGTCAGGGCCACGCTAGTTGGCCACGCCTTTGTATCAGAAGAACCAGTGAGAGTCATTTACACAATTGACCGATTCAAAATACGCAGCCAATTGGATAAGCCTGTTTGGATTTGAAAACTGTGCGGGAAATGGGAGGAATATTATTTTGATCCTGATCGAGGGAGAATCCACGTCAAGTGATCAAGGCAACACTTGTCAGTCTTCGCATAACAGCTGATGATTTATGGAAGCAATTTGGAAATTACAAACCTGGTAGGCTATCAATCGGTCAAATGTTTCCTTTGTGTGGGCATTTGTGAATTTATGTAAGCTACTTAAGCTGAACTTCCAGGGGATCAATACTACTCTATTCTACTATACTTAACAATGTTGGGTGCTGTTCTATGCCTTAAACCATTCACTAAATGTAGTGTAGGCGTAATGGCAATTAGAAATATCAATCTAATACATATTAACCTCCCCCCCTGGAATTTGTAGTTGTATGCATGTATTTTAGCGCCCCCTGCAGACATAAAACAGGTAAGGCTACATGTAGATACATATGAATGGTAGAGAAAAAAAAGACAGGGCTGAGGGGTAGTCCAATTAGTAGAGTTGGAAACGCGCACCCCCCGGATTTTTTTATGGCACCGTTTATTTTATTTTTATTTTATTTTTTTTTTATATATAAAGTCTCTACTTTCAGAATTTGACATGTATTAGCTGAAATAATGTCCCATGGTATTCATTTTAACAATTTAATGCATCTGACTGGAACCCAACAAATTGAAACAATGATACAGAATACGTCATAACTTTTGAGGTGAACTCCATACAGAGAAAAAATAAAACATTTTCCCATACAATATTGACATGTGGAATGAAACAATAATAAAATGGCCTTAAGTATGTAGACACTCAACTATCTTTTCATTCTTTCGAATTTAATTGTCTTTCTTTCACCACCTGAACTTCCTTTATCATTTGCAGTGTAAATGTGAGTATTATAGGCCTATCGGGTATTAAGCTGAAATAATGACCCACAGTCTACATTTTTGACCCTTTAATGCGCTTGACTGAAACCCGACGGATTGAAACAATGACACAGATTGGGTCATAACTTTTGAATTAAATATATAGAGACAAATGAACACATTTTGCCATACAATAGGCCTATTGACCTGAAGAATGAAATGAAGTTGTTGACTTGACATTTGACATTTAAACTTATCATACATCATAAAAACAACATAATGTGGGTTGACTTTTGAAGTTAACCACAAACAGAGAAAAGCTAACCCATTTTCCCATACAACAATGACCCAAGGAATGCTATGAAGCACTTGTGAATGACTTTCATCAACCTTTAAACTGCGTACCTAGACAAAACTAGCATTAAAATACCTAAAATGTGTAGAAAATAAGCAGTCTTTTTCATTCTTTCAAGTTGTATTAGGTGTTTTTCATTGCTCATTTCAAGTAAGTTATAAATTTGATTATTCTATTGGGTTACAGGTTGAAACAGTATCTCACTTAAAAATCTTCCACTTAATAACCAACACCATCACCATTCAGAGGTTCAAGAAACAAAGAAGGCTTCTTTATGACGTATTAACAAAACCTTCAAAAATTGTGAGTTAATTACCATGGGTGCAGGACATAAAAGAACACACAAGAAAAAAGAAAAGACTATCCGCACACCATAGAAGCTACCTTGTCGTGATTTAATGTGTGAAAAGCTGACACAACGTCTCGACCTGTAAGGTCTTCATCAGGTGTCTCACGACAAGGGAGCTTTTGTGGTGTGCGGATATTCTTCCCTTTTTCTTATTGCAAAACCTCCACATCTATGTAATTTGTAGAATTATATTATGTAGACATAGAATGTTTGGCTTGTTAAGCCAAATGTACAGGACATAGGACAGCACTGTCATGGCTGACAATTTACAAATCTGGTCACTTGGATTACAAAACTGTGGATGAAATGGCTGATGATCGAGGCTCTAGATTAACGGGCCAAAATGGCTCATAGATGTTAAAGTGATACTGTACCATTTTTGGATATAAGCTCATGTTGCACCTCCCCTCAAGTTAAATGATTGAGTTTTACCTTATTTCTGTATACTTTCAACCATTCTCTGAGTATGGCAGAGGAAATTTTACCTCCAAGCAAGCAGTTAACATTGAGTCCTATGTGAACAGCTAGCCGACAGCTGGTCTTATAGGACTCAATGTTAATTACTAGCTCGTGGGTAAAATTTGCTCTGACATACTCAGAGAACAGAAAGACATACATGAGAAAGGTAAAAGTCAATCATTCAACTTGAGGGGAGGCGTAAATATGAGCTTATTTCCAAAAATGGTACAGTATCACTTTAACCTTACTAACCAAACACACTCACTAATGGGCCAAAGTGGCTAGTAAGTTGGTCTTGTCTACCAGCCAAATAGAAATTTAACCAGCATTTTGGCATGTAATGTTATCGGTGTCGTTGACAATAGCTGAACATGAATGTTAAACCTGAGTCACACTTTGTTTGTAGTACAGCTATGTACAAAAAAGCTATGGCACTGTTATGACTATGCTTACTGAGAGCTGTTAGTTTGTTTACATTGTGAACTTCATTAATGGATTGAGTTTATTGAATGTCAGAGAGACTAATATCTAATTTTCTTCATCACATGCAGGTTCTGGAAAGCCCTGAACAGTGGTTCTCAACCTTTTTAGAACAAACACACCCTTGACTACATCATTAGCCTGCCAATGCCCCCCTGACGAGAAAAAAATGCCCACCCTGCTTAGTTCTTCTCTTCAACAAGGCTCCCTAAAACAAGCTGCAAGAAGAGCATCATTGCTGCTTGTGGAATAGACCACAAAACACAACTGTGCTGGTACTCAGTGCAACAACAGCATAGCTTACCATTGCCGCCTGCCACTGCAAAGTTTGCTGAATTCAGAGAACTGCATTCCACCAAGGAGAAGCCTTGTTGTTTTGCTGGGAAATAGTCTGTGACAACTAAAACATTCCATGTAAAAGGCCATGAAATGGCAGCCTGTTGGAAAGAGGGACTGTTGATTTTGTTAATATTGTTTTTTGTTTGCCTATGTAGCCTACATATGATACAGTATGGATTTAACCTAGTTTTGACAAAATTACTGACTTAAAGTGATAATGTCCCATTTTTTTAAAATAGGCTCATATTACACCTCCCCTTGAGTTAAATAATTGGGTTTTACCTTTCTTCCGTTCTTCCTGCCATTCTCTGAGTATGGCAGTGCAAATTTTACCTCCAAGCTAGCAGTTAACATTGAGTCCTATTAGACCAGTTAGCCGCCAGCTGGTCTAATAGGACTCAATGTTAACTGCCAGCATGGAGGTAAAATTTGCACTGCCATACTCAGAGAACAGTTGAAAGTACAAGAGAAAGGAAAAACTCAATTATTTAACTCAAGGGGAGGTGTAATATGAGCCTATTTCCAAAAATGGGACAGTATCACTTTAATCTCACAATAATCTCACAATATTGTTGTAAAAAGGGAGTTATTAAAATAAGAAGCAATGTTATATATTTGTGTGTGTGTGTGTGTGTGTGTGTGTGTGTGTTTTTGTTTTTTTTTTCTTCATTTTATTGAGAGGGTCCCTGATAAATAGGACATGAAGACACTGGACTTCAAGTTGTTGCTGTTGTTGTTGTTTTATCCCCTTCCATCATGCAAATATTCTTTGTTCCAGGTGTAGAAAGCATACCCAATTAATAACTGCCTATAGAAAAAAATAATACCCAAGCTTCTTATGTCTTGTTGTGTTCTGCTTACTACTGTAATGAGCATATCTACATGATAACAAGCGCATAGTAAGCTGACAATAAGACCATCCCCGCTTTAGATCCAGTACCTGCAAGTCATTGTTAATCGTTAACAAGTGGACTTGTTAAGTATATATAAGCAGTAATAAACATCAACAAGCTTGTTATATCGTCTTGTGTACTGCTTATAGTGTTTTTATAAGTACTTAATAAGGTACAGCTGCATAATAACAAGCGCATAGTAAGCTGATAATAAGACCATCCCCACTTTAGATCCAGTACCTGCAAAAGTCATTGTTAACTATTAACAAGTGGTCTTGTTAAGTACATGTAAGCATTAATAAATAACAACAAGCTTTTTATAACATCTTGTGTACTACTTATAGTGCTTTTACAAGTAATTAATAAGATAAAGCTGCATGATAACAAGCGCATAGTAAGCTGATAATAAGCGCATCCCCACTTTAGATCCAGTACCTGCAAAAGTCATTGTTAACTGTTAACAAGTGGATTGTTAAGTGTATATAAGCATTAATAAACATCAACAAGCTTGTTATATCATCTTGTGTACTGCTTATTGTGCTTTTACAAGTACTTAATAAGCTATAGCTGCATGATAACAAGCACATAGTAAGCTGATAATAAGACCATCCCCGCTTTAGATCCAGTACCTGCAAAAGTCTTTGTTAACTGTTAACAAGTGGATTGTTAAGTGTATATAAGAGTCAATAAGCAGCTTATAAGGTGTTGTAAAATAAATAATAAGCATATTATGGACACTTGTAAGGGCATAAGTACATACTTATGAGTGGCTATTAACGCCTATTACTACACTATAACAGCACTGTGAATACACAATAAGCAGCTTATAAACTTATCACAGTGTTAATAAGCATGTTATAAGCCCTTGTAAGAGTATTATTACCTGCTAACTGGACACTAATAAATACTTATTACAATACTAAGAACACTACTAACACAAAATAAGCAGCTTATAGGACGTTTATAACGGTAATAAGCATAGTCTGGCCAAATTATTATTTGCTTATTAATGCCTTTTAAGTCTTATTATAAGAACACTATAAACCTATAATAAGCAGCTTATAGAACCTTCATAGGGTTAATAAGCATGTTATGGGCACTTGTAATGATATAACTACCTGCTTCCTACTGACTATAAATGCTTACTACCTGCTTATTATTGCCTTTTAATTCTTATTATAAGAACACTATACTTTATAAGTTGCTTATAGCAAGTCAACGATGTCAATAAGCACATTTTGGGCGCTTGTAAGTATATTATTACATGCTTACTGGACACTATTAATGCTTGTTATAATACTAACAAAACAACTAATAAGCACCTTATAAGTCATTTATAAGTTTTATAAGTATATTATGGGCAGTTGTAAGTATATAACTACCTGCTTACTAGGGACTATAAACGCTTATTAGAAGAACCTTATTATAAAGCGCTACCTGTAATGGCCTCTCTTTCCAGGTGTTCCATGAAAAATCCACACATTATAGCGGATAGTGGGTCCCCCATCGCGAACC
>JAODJS010006462.1:0-13099 GCA_027576325.1 Sciades assimilis | reverse complement strand
GTTGTTTCTGATCACTGTTTCTTCTCTACAGGTGCATATTAAGGTGTCCAAGAGGACCATTGAGTTCTCAGATGCTACTGCTTGTCTGCCTGAGGAACGAATGAGAGACCGCTTGGAGCTCAGCTTCTCAAAACCAAGCCTTGGTGGAGGTGAGGTGGAAAGAATAGACTACGATGCGAAGACTGGAGCAGGCCGCATTACCTTCCTCAAAACTGGAGGTCTGTATGTGTTGCACATTACTGTTCTATAGGGGTATACTGAGTGATTTATAATCCTGCTATCCAGTGTCACCTAGAAGAGGATGGGTTCCCTTTTGAGTTTAGTTCCTCTCAAGGTTTCTTCCTCATCTTGAAATGAATGATTAATCCATGAATTACTTGACCATTACTCTGTGAATTGTATATTCATTATATTTCTGATTTTATAATTATATACATTCTCATGAATTTATATTTCAGCTGCATAGACTTCAGACTTTATTATTAGCAGATGTAATATTGGGTCTACCACTCCAAGAGCCTCAGCTGTTATTTATAATATTGGTTGTGATTTGTCAACACTAGATGGCAGTGTAGTGCAGTTAATCTAGTAGTACTGTATTAACATCAACACTGTACATGAAACATGGGATGTAACTAAAACATTCAGGTTGAACAGATGTTTTAAACCGATACAGATACAAATAGGAGGTGTACTCTTTAGTACAGTATTTTGTTTTTAGAAAGGGTACGAGAAATCTTACTAGAAGTCTGGTTGAGATTAGGACACAACAAAATAGTTGTACGAGTTGCATCGTTTCATTCGGATGCAAGTGAGCAGTCAGATATAAAGCTTGCAGGACAAAGACCACATGGTGCAGATGCATTTATAGCATCCTTAGTAACTGCCTGGTCAGGGTAATCCATCCATTATCCATAACCGCTTATCCTGTTCAGGGTCACAGGCAAGCTGGAGCCTATCCCAGCTGATTATGGGCGAGAGGCAGGGTACACCCTGGACAAGTTGCCAGATCATTGCAGGGCTGACACATAGAGACAAACAACCATTCACATTCACATGTATCATCAATTTAGAGCCACCACTTATCCTAACCTGCATGTCTTTGGACTGTGGGGGAAAAGAAATTGCCCAAAGAAATTTCCTGCCCAAAGAAATTACATGGACCCACTGCCATGTGGACCCACTGCCATGTGGGCTCACTGCCCGCAAGGACAGGCACCAGGGTTGGGTGCATTGTGAGCCGGGTGGCAGGCAAAAGTGGAAGCCTGGGAGTGATGATCCTTGGCAGTGCAGACTAGTGATTGGGATGTGGAACGTCACTTCTCTGGTGGGGAAGGAACTGGAGCTTGTGCAGGAGGCAGAGCAGTACCAACTAGATATAGTTGGGCTCACTTCCACGCACATCATTGGTTCTGGAACCAAACTCCTGGAAAGGGGGTGGTCTCTCTTCTTTTCTGGTGTTGCCCAGGATGAGAGGTGCTGGGCAGGTGTGGTAATACTCATAAGCCCCTGGCTGAGTGTTGCTGTGTTGGAGTTCTCCCCAGAGAATGAGACGGTCACCTCTATGCAACCGTAAGTTGCTGAGAGAAAAACTGTGACTGTTGTTTATGCTTATGCACCAAACAGCAGTGCAGATTATTCGGCCTTCTTGGAGTCACTGGGTGGTGTCCTGGAAGGGGTGCTACTGGGGACTCCATAGTTCTCCTGGGGGACTTCAGCACTCATGTGGATAATGGTGGAGAAACCTGGAGGGGGGTGATTGGGAGGAGTGGCCTACCTGATCTGAACTCAAGCAGTGTTTTTTTGTTGAACTTCTGTGCTTGTCATGGATTGGCCATAACAAACACCATGTTCGAGAATAAGGTGGTTGTCATATTTCCCTGATGTGGGTGGAATACTGAAATGCGGCAGGTGGGAAATGATATTCACATACAACTTTATTTTGTTGAGTTTGCTTTTCAGCTTTGTGTTTGCACACACATATACACACACATACTGTATATGTGTTCTCATCGGGAGAGCTTCCCTCTCATTGCTCTCTCCCTCCATTTCTACCTTCTGTCTTCACTGCAAGATACACAAACACAACATTAATCAACAACAGGTGTACTGATTTTGCCACTCACCTTCCCTGACCCCGCCCTCCATTCACAAACCAATTTTTGGCCATGCTCCTGCTGTCACATACCCCCACTGCCCAACTCAGGCCAGGGAGCCATCCAGCCTGCAGCAGACACCCCCCCCGACAGGACAGGAAGTCTGCCACCATCATCTGTGCCCCAAGCCTGTGGACCACCTTGAATTTAAATGGCTGGAGGGCGAGATAACAACAGGTGATCCATGTATTGGCATCCTTCATGCAGTGGAGCCACTGGAAAAGCACGTGGTCCAAATAGAGGGTGAAAGGGTGCCCCAGCAGGTAGTATTAGAGAGTGAGGACAGTGCACTTGATAGCCAGGCACTCCTCAATGGTGCTGTACTTACTTTCATGCATTGAGAGCTTGCGGCTGATGTACAGCACCGGAAATTCCTCACCCTCCACCTTCTGGGAAAGGGTGGCCCCCAGCCCTCTGTCCAATGTGTCTGTTTGTAAAATAAAAGGGAGAAAGAAATCAGGGGAGTGTAGAACTTGCCCCTATACAGTGCAGCTTTTACCTTAGAGAAGGCCTGTTGGCACTGCTCCGTCAACTGGACCGGGTTTGGTGCTCCCTTTTAGTGAGATCAGTCAGTGGGCTGGTGACATCCGAATAATTAGGTATGAACCTGTGACAATAGCCAGCTAGCCCCAGGAACTGTCTCACCCCTTTTTTGGTCTTGGACCTTTGGCAGGCTGCAATCGCTGCAGTCTTGTCAATTTGGGGAGGCACCTGCTCATGACCCAAATGGAAACCCAGATACCATACTTCCACCCACCCAATTGAACACTTTTTGGGGTTAGCTGTGAGACCTGCACACCTCAGCAACTCTAGGACAGCTCTAAGGTGTTCTATGTGCCACGGCCAGTCATTGCTGTATATAATGATGTCATCAAGGTAGGTTGCCAGATAGGTGGCATGGGGGTGGAAGATCTTGTCCATGAGCCACTGGAACATAGCGGGAGCCCCAAATAGCCCAAAAGGAAGCGTGACAAATTGGTGTAATCCAAACGGTGTGGAAAAGACCATTTTCTCTTGGGATAGAGGAGTCAAGGGGCTCTGCCGATATCCCTTTGACAAATCTAGGGTCAAATAAAATAGAGCAGCACCTAACTGATCGAATAACTCATCAATGCGAGGCACTGGGTATGCATCAAATTTAGACACCACATTGACTTTTCTGTAGTCCACACAGAACCGGACTGAACCATCAGCCTTGGGAACCAGGACCACCAAGCTGCTCCAGTCACTCCTCAATTATGCCCATTTTGAGCATGGCCTTGAGTTTGTCCTGAACCACCTTTTTCTTGTGTTTGGGTAAGCGGTAGGTGTGGCTATGCACCACCACCGCTGGGGGCATTTCAATGTGGTGTTCTATGAGGTGGGTGTCACCAGGAAGGGGAGCGAACATGTTGGAAAATTTCTCTTGCAACCTGGCAACCTCTGTGAGTTGGGCCGGTGAGAGGTGGTCTCCACAGGGGACCGGAGCAGTTTGAGTAGTTATTTTTTTTTACCTCTGGCCCCAGCTCCACCTTCTCTGGAACTACCAATGGCAATGCCACAGTGACCCCCTCGTTCCAATGTTTTAGCAGGTTGAGGGGGTATATTTTCAGTTCCCCTCCCCTATCCATTCACCTCACCTCATAGTTGATGTCCTTGATTTGCCACGTGACCTCTAGGGGCCCTTGCCATTTGGCAACTAATTTGGAGCTTGAAGTGGGCAATAATATGAGCACTTTATCTCCTTGGGTGAACTCTCTAAGGCACATGCCCCTGTTCTGCAGCTGGGCTTGATGTTCTTGTGCATGCTGCAAATTCTCTTGGGTTCAGTATGTGAGGGTGTGGAGCTTTGCGCACAAATTGAGAACATATTGAATTTCATTTTTACTCATTGATGGTCCCTCCTCCCAGTTTTCCTGCAGCACATCTAAAATTCCATGTGGCTTTCACCCATATAATAATTAGAATGGTGAAAACCCCGTGGAGGATTGCAGGACCTCTTGTCCTGCAAATAACAGGGGCGTGAGCCATTTATCCCAGTTTCATGCCTCCTTGCCTTACAAACTTTTGAATTAGATTTTTGAGTGTTTGATTAAATAATTCCGCTAAGCCATCTGTTTGTGGGTGATAAACGCTAGTGTGGATAGATTTAATTCCTAATAACCCATACAGCTCATGAAGTGTTCATGACATAAAGGTAGTGCATTGGTCAGTCTGGATTTCTTTCAGAATCCCAACTTGGGAGAGAACGTGGAAGAGTACCTCCACAATACTGCATGCTGAAATATTGCGGAAAAGCACCACTTCCACATATCGCGTTGCATAGTCCACCAGGACTAAAATAAAGTGATATCCTCATGTTGACCGATCTAATGGCCTGACAAGAGCCATATGAATTCCCTCAAAAGTGGGTCTCAGTTAGAGGGAGATGGCACAAAGGTGCTTTTAGAGTGGCTGTGGGATTTACTAATTGGCATTCATGGCATGCCACACACTACCGACAAGCATCCCCATGAATCCTTGGCCAATAGAACCAGGCCATTATTTGAGCTAGTGTCTTATCTTATAAAACACTAGCTCAAATAATAAGCCCCAGCATATAAACCCCTGCTGATCAGAGGAAAACCTACAGTGAGGCAGGTGAGGGTGTGGTCTGAGGGGGCTATGGCGGCACTACAGGACTGTTTTGAGTGCACTGACTGGGACATGTTCAAGGCAGCTGCCACTTACAATGATCATACCAACATAGATGAATATGTCATGTCTGTGTCAGCCTACATCAATAAATGCATGGATGATGTCAGCGTCATAAAGAGCATCACCACCCAGGCCAACCAAAAACCCTGGATGACTTATGAAGTATACAAAATGCTAAAGGCATGGAACTCAGCCTTCAAGTCTGGCGACAAGAAGGTACTGAGAACAGTGAGAGCCAACTTGAACCATGCCATCAGATTAGCAAGGTGCGCTCACAGTCAAAAAATCCAGAACTTTTTCCACAACGCCAACAACACCAGGGATATGTGGTAAGACATACGGGCTATCACAAACTACAGGATAGCCCCTCCCAAGTGTGATGATGTCGCGGACTTCCTCAATGAACTCAACAACTTCTTTGGGAGGTTTGAGGCACTAAATAGCACTCCTGCAGTGAAAGCTGTTCCCCGTCAGGATGAGATGGCACTCTGTCTTGATAGAGCTGAGGTGCGGAGGACTCTGAGGAGAGTCAACACACAGAAGGCCCCAGGACCTGATAATATTCCTGGCCAGGTGCTCAGGGAATGTGCAGACAAGCTGGCTCATGTTCAAATAGACATTTTCAACACCTCACTGGATCAAGCCAAAGTACCATGATGTTTCAAGACTGCCACCATCATCCCAGTGCCAAAAAACATCATATCACATCACTCAATGACTAACAGCCTGTCGCACTCACTCCCATTATGGTGAAGTTCTTTGAGAGGCTGGTAAAGAAGTACATCACCTCCAGGCTCCCTCCCACATTGGATCCCTTCCAGTTTGCCTACTGGCCAAACTGCTCCACTGAAGATGTCATCTCTTCCACTCTTCACCTGAGCCTTGCACACCTGGAGGAGAAGAACACTCATGTACACATGCTGTTCCTGGATCTCAGTACAGCATTTAATACGATCATTCCACAGCATCTGGGGAACAAACTGGGCTTCAGCACCCCCCTGTGCAACTGGCTGCTAGACTTCCTCACTGAAAGACCACAGTCAGTGCGGATCGGACAGAGCACCTCTAGTGTCATCACCCTCAGCACAGGCTCCTCTCAGGGCTGTCCTGAGCCCTCTGCTGTTCACTCTGATGACACATGACTGCATCCCCAGGGCTGCCAACAACCACATTGTGAAGTTTTCAGATGACACAACAGTGGTGGGCCTCATCAGGGACAACAATGACCTGGCCTACAGAGAGGAGGTGGAACAGCTGGTGGGCTGGTGCAGAGAAAACAACCTGATCCTGAACATGGACAAAGCCAAAGAGATCATTGTTGACTTTAGAAAGAACCAGCCCAGCCATGCTCCACTTCTCATCAACAACATGGCTGTGGAGGTGGTCAATAGCACCAATTTCCTGGGGGTGCACATAACAAACAACTTCACCTGGTCTGTGAACACTGCATCACTGGAAGAAGGCACAGCAGTGTCTGCATTTCCTGCATAGGATGAGGAGAGCAAACCTAAGAGGGAGAAGGAGACAGAAAGAGAGAAGAGGCAATGTGTCTGTCTGCCACTGGAACTGCCACCAGATGGTCCTCCACCAGCTCAATGGCTTGATCCAGTGATGGTGGGCAGTGACACTGGACCCATTCTGCTGTTCCTTCTGGAAGTTGCGCAATGAAGTGCTCCAGCATCACCAGGTTGATGATCCCTTTGGCATCATCATCACGGTCTCCCACCCTCAGCCACCACCAGCAGGTGTCCCAGAGCTGTTGTCTGAGGCCAGCCAACCTCCTCCAAAGTCAGCACCCGGAAGGGTTGGAGATATTGTTCTGGGGAGTGCCTGACATGCTTCAGGATGGATCACTACAGGTTCTCATAGATGGGTTGGCTGTTGGTGGGGAACTGTTACATGGTAAGCTGTGCCTCCCCAGTCAGAAGCAGTAGTAGGTGCACTGCATACTGCTCAATTGGTCACCCCCACACTTCAGCCGCTTGCTCAAAGAGCATGATGAAGGCTTCTGGATCATTGTGTGGCCCCATCTTGGTAAGGGTGATGTGGGGAGGGTCTGTTGCAGTGGCAGTCGAGGACCCGCCTATGAGAGCAGTTGCCAGAACGCCTGGCGATCTTCCTGCTGGGCCAGCATCAAGGCTTCAAACTGTTGTTCCTGCTCCTTTCAGAGGGCGATCAGCACTTGATGCTGGTTCTGTTGGGCCATAGCAAGGGTATGGATCCAGTCCTTAAATGGGGAGGATTCTATTGGTGGTTTTCTTCAGTATCCTGGCTTTCAGTGCCACTGTTGTATTTCCCTGACATGGGTGGAATACTGAAGTGGAGCAGGCAAGAGATGATGTTCACACACAACTTTATTTTATTGAGTTTGCTTTTCAGCTTTACTTCGTGTTTGCACACACACACACACACACACACACACACACACACACACACACACACACACACACGTGTTCTCATGAGGAGAGCTTCCCTCTTATCACTCGCTCCCACATTTTCAACCTTCTGTCTTCACTGCAAAACATGCAAACACAGCATTGATTGACAGTAGGTGTACTGACTTTGCCACTCACCTTCCCTAACCCTGCCCTCCATTCACAAACCAACGCTTGGCCATGACCACTGTCTTGGACACTTGGGTGAAGAGAGGAGCAGAGCTGCCAACTGATTACCACCTGGTGAGTTGGATCAGATGGCAGGTGAGACTACCGTACAGACCTGGCAAACCCAATTGTATAGTGAGGGTGGACTGGGAATGTCTGGTGGAGTCCTGTGTTTGTGAGGTCTTCAGTTCCCACCTCCAGAAGAGTTTTTCCTGCATCCCAGGGGAGGTTGGGGACATGGAATCTGAATGGACCATGTTCAAAGCCTCCATTGTAGAGGTGGCTGGTAGGAGCTGTGGCCAAAAGGTCATCAGTGCCTGTCGTGGTGGTAATCTAAGAACCCACTGGTGGACACCGGCAGTGAAGGAAGCAGTCAAGCTGAAGAAAGAAGCCATTCAGGCTTGGTTGGCCCAAGGGTCCTTGAGACAACAGACAGATACCGGGAGGCCAGAAGGGCTGTAGCTTCAGCAGTTGCTGAAGCAAAAACCTGGGTGTGGAAGGAGTTTGGGGAGGCCATGGAGAAGGACTTTCAGTTGGCCTCAAGGAAGTTCTGGCAACCCAGTCTGTGCGCAGCTGGGGAGGTGAACTGCTGACCCGACCTGGGGATATTGGCGGTGGAAGGAGCACTTTGAGGAACTCTTGAACCCATCCTATATGTCCTCCATGGAGGACTCAGGGGAAACTTTACCTATATTTCAGGCAGAGGATACTGAGGTAGTCAAGAAGGTGCTTGGTGGAAAGGTGCCAGGGGTGGATAAGATTTGCCCTGAGATGCTGAAAGCTCTGGACATTGTTGGGCTGTCTTGACTGACACACCTCTTCAATGTTATGTGGAGGTTGAATACAGTGCCTGTGGAGTGACAAACTGTGGTGGCAGTTCCTCTTTTCAAAAAGGGGGACTGGAGAGTGTACTCCAATTATAGGGGTATCGCACTGCTCAGCCTCCCTGGGAAAGTTTATTCCAGGGTGCTGGAAAGAAGGATCCAATCAATTGTTGAACCTTGGATTCAGGAGGAGCAATACAGAGTTCATCCTGGCCATGGAATGGTGGACCAATTCTTTACCCTAGTAGGTTTGTTGGGGAGTTCATGGGAGTATGGCCAGCCAGTCTATATGTGTTTTGTAGATATGGAAAAGGCTTACAACTGTGTACCCCGGGAGCTCTTGTGGGGTTACAGTGGAGTGCTCCCTCTGGTTTGGGAGTGATTTGCTGCCTCAAGTGAAGGAGTTGAAGTATTTGGGGGTCTTGTTCATGAGTGATGGTAAAATGGAGCATGAGATGGACAGGCGGATTGGGTCGGCATCAGCAGTAATGCAGGCATTGTACCAGTTCTTTGTGGGGAAGATGGAGCTGAGCTGAAAGACAAAGCAGTTGATTTATAAGTCAATCTACATTCCAACCCTCATCTGTGGTCATGAGCTTTGGACAGTGACTGAAACGATGAGATTGTAGATAGAAGTGGCTGAAATGAACTTTCTCCATAGAGGGGCTGGGCTCATCCTTAAAGACAGAGTGAGGAGCTTAGACATCCAGAGTGCTCTTGGAGTAGAGATGCTGCTCCTTCATGTTAAAAGGAGTCAGCCGAGGTGCTTCAGGCATCTGATTAGGATGCCTCCTGGGCACCTTCCTTTGGAGGTTTTCCTGGCATATCTAACTGGGAGGAGACCTTGGGGTAGACCCAGAACATGCTGGAGAGATTATATATCTCATCTGGCCTGGGAACACCTTGGGATCCCCCAGGAGGAACTAGAAAAGGTTGCTGGGGAGAGGGGCATCTGTAATACCCTGCTTAGCCTTTTAGAAGAAAATGGATGGATGGATGGATGGATGGATGGATGGATGGATGGATAAAAGAAAGTAGGAGCATTGCTAAGAAATCACACATCACTGTGTTCCTCGAGCAGGAACAGCTCCTCTTACCATGTGGAGGGATTTTGTTGAATTCCTCCTCACAGAATTCCTCGAGTCTCTTCTTCAGAACTGAGAGAGAATTCCTCACTCCATCAAATGAGAGATGTTGATGGATGGTGATGCTGGATGTGTGAAAATCTGGTTTGAGAAATGGAGGAGAGCGACGTCCAGAAGCTAAAACCTACAGAAAGCAAATGAAATGTAAAACCCACTTGTGATGTCAGACAGGGACATTTATTGTCCCCTTAATGAGAGGTGTTTTAGAGAGTGTGTGAGGAACAGCTGGCTCTGTAGATCAGACAGTTAGTGAGTGGCTTCGAGGGCATAGTCAAATGTCATTTTGTGAATCAAGGGCCGGGCCAGTGAAGGTGAGTGGCAAAGTGATCTCAACTGTTGTCAATTAATATTGTGTGTGTGTGTGTGTGTGTGTGTGTGTTGCAGTGATGATGTAGCAGAGAAAAGCAGGGAGAGAGTGAAGAGGCGCTGTCTCTCCCGATCAGTGCTATGTTTCCCAAAAGCATCGTAGCACAAAGATCATCATTAAATAGTAGAGCAAGTAGCACAGTGAACTCTCTGTCTCCTAGTTAAGCTGCTCTTCGCATGAAGAGGCTTTTGGGAAGCCCACTCAGAGCATTTGTATGTGTGTATGCGTGTGCAATAAACCACAGATTGTTAAGCTGAAAAGCAAAAAATTACTAATAAATTTGACAATTTCCTGCCTGGCTGCACTTCATTATTCCACCTACCCCAGGGACAGACTACAGTGGTGCTGAAACCCAGCAATACTGAAGGGAACTACCCATGGAGTCCTCCCTGCTCAAAGACCTTATCCATGCCCTCGCAGCCACCCCGCAAAGTCCGCACCAACTACTCTTCACAAGGAGCAGGGTCAGTGCTACAAGGCCTTGCTGCTGGCCCAGCAGGAAGATCGCCAGGCATTCCGGCACCTGCTCCTGTCAGCGGGGTCATCGACTACTACAGCTCTGGACCCCCCACATGTCACCTTCACAAAAATGGGCCCCCCACAATGACCCAGAGGTCTCTCTCTCTCAGTGATTCCCTCAAGGATTTAATTTTTAAACAAACACGAGATGAGACTCTGTATCATGCTTTTGACCAAGTGAGAGTAGTTGATGGTCAGACTCTCCAGCCAAATGCAACTTTCACCTTCCTGTTACTTTGCAATTAATAATTGGACACTCAAACCCATGAACAAATAACCCAATTGTTAATCCCAAAGAACTGTAGGGAACTCATATTCCATGTGGCTCACTTTAACCCTATGGCCAGACACTTAGGTCAGGATAAGACGCTGGCCTGGATAATGGCTCAGTTCTATTGGCCAGGGATTCACTGGGATGTCCATAGGTGGTGTGCCATGAATGCCAGCTGGTGAATCCAGCTGCCATTCCAAAAGCACCGTTGTGCCCTCTTCCCCTGATCAAAACCCCCTTCGGCAGAATTGGCATGGCTCTCGTCAGGACATTAGATTGGTCAGCACGAGGCTTTTGCTTCATTTTAGTCCTAGTGGACTATGCAATGTGACACTGGGAAGCAGTCCCACTGCATAAAATTTCTGCACGCAATGTGGCAAAGGCACTGTTTAAAATGATCTCCCAAGTCAAGATTTTCAAAGAAATCTAGACTGATCAAAACACAACATTCATGTCACACACACTTTGCAAGTTTTATGAGTTATTGGGGGTTAAATCCATCTGCACCAGCGTTTATCACCCACAAACATATAGCTTGGTAGAATGATTTAACCAAACTCTTAAATTTATTTTGGGAGTCTGGAAGTGAAGACACACATAATTGGGATAAATGGCTCAAGTCCCTGTTATTCACTGTACAAGAGGTCCCACAAGCCTCCACTGGTTCTCCCCATTCAAATTATTATATGGGCACAAGCCTCGTGGTATTTTGGATGAGCTGTGGGAAAACTGGGAGGAAAGACGTTCAAACAGTGAAAATGAAATTCGATATGTTTTCAGCCTGCATGCAAAGCTCCACACACTCAGTGAGTTAACCCAGGAGAATTTACAGCAGATCCAAGAATGTCAGGCCCGGCTGTACAACATGGGCGTGTGCCTTAGAGAATTCACACCGGGAGATAAAGTGCTCATATTCTTGCCCACTTTGAGCTCAAAATTTATCACAAAGTGTGAAGGGCACTTTGAGGTCACATAGCAAATTGGGGATGTCGACTATGAGGTGAGTCAAATGGATAGGGGCAGGGCACTACAAATATACAACCTCAACCTACTAAAACCTTGGAATGAGAGGGTCCCCATGGCATTGGCATCAGTAGTTCCAGAGAAGGCAGAGCTGTGGTAAAAAAAAAAAAAAGTGACTACTCGAGCCACTCCGGTCCCCTGCGGAGACCACCTCTGACCAGCGCAACTCCCAGAGGTTGCTAAGTTGCAAGCAGAGTTTTCTGATGTGTTCTCATGCCTTCCTGGCCACAGTCACCTCATAGAACACCACATTGAGATACCACCAGGGGTGGTGATGCATAGCCGGCCATACCACTTGCCTGAACACAAGAAAGCAATGGTTTGGGATGAATTCAAGGCCATGCTCAAAATGGGAATAATCAAGGAGATCCACAGTGATTGGAGCAGCCCGGTGGTCTGGATCGGTCCGGGTCTGTGTAGACTATAGGAAAGTCACCGTGGTGTCTAAAATTTACTTGAACCAAATGCCTTGCATTGATGTGTTGCTGCTCACTTTTATTTGACACTAGATTTGACAAAAGGATATTGGCAGATCCCCTTGACTCCTCTATCCTGAGAAAAAAAACAGCCTTTTACACAAAGTTTAGCTTACACTAGTTTGTCACTCTTCCTTTTGGGTTATTTGGCCTTCCCACAACATTCCAGTGCCAGTGGCTCAGGGACAAAATTCTCCGTCCACATGCTGCCTATGCCGTGGCCTACTTAGACAACATCATTATATATAGCAATGATTGGCCGCAGCACCTCAAACAGCTTTGGGCTGTCCTGTAGTCTCTGAGGCATACAGGCTTCATGGCTAACCTGAAAAAGTGTGTGATTGAGTGGGTGGAAGTATGGCATCTGGGTTTCCATTTGGGTTATGGGCAGGTGCATCCCCAAATTGACAAGACTGCAGTGATTGCGGCCTGCCTGAGGCCCAAGACCAAAAAAGGGGAGAGTTCGTTCCTGGTGTGGGCTGGCTGGCTACTATCACAAGTTTATACCTAACTATTCGGATGTCACCAGCCTGTTGACTGAACTTACTATAAAGGGAGTACCAGATCCAGTCCAGTGGATGGAACAGTGCCAACAGGTATTCATGAAAGTAAAAGCAGTGCTGTGTGGGGGCCACTTTTAGACGTCCCTGACTTCTGTCTCACTTTTATTTTGTGGACAGATGTGTCGGACAAAGGGCTAGGGGCAGTTCTGTCCCAGGAGATGGAGGGGAAGGAGCGTTCAGTGCTGTACGTCAGCCACCAGCTCTTAATGCGAGACAGTCAATACAGCACCACTGAAAAGGAGTGCAAGACCATAAAGTGGGTGGTCCTCACCCCTCTGGTACCACCTGCTGGAGTGCCTTTTCACCCTCTGTTCAGATCATACTCCATTCTTGTGGCTCCACCGCATGAAAGATGCCAATGCAGAGATCACCCATTGGTATCTAGCCCTCCCGCCTTTCAAATTCAAGGTGGTCCAAAGGCCGTGGATGCAGATGGTGGTGGCAGACTTTCTGTCCCATCTGGGGGGGGTGAGTCC
>JAODJS010006362.1:0-13125 GCA_027576325.1 Sciades assimilis | reverse complement strand
CTGATGTACCTTTCATGAAACAAGCACTTTCAGAACGATGCAGCCAAGAGAAATCCATGTCGCCAGCAGTTCAGGTCAACCATTTAAGGCATCCATTAAATTAGCTAACTCAATTTTCTGATATTTACCTAAAAGCTGAAAACACAGAAAACAGCTACAACTTAGTAAATGAAGATAAACTATGACAGAACTACAGACAAAAACACCTGAACTTCAGCAAATGGAGGCGTGAATTTTTCGACTAGCATCCAGCAGTCCAGGTCGACCATCAAAGGTAAAACGTGGGCTTATCAGGGATTTGAACACAGGATGTCACACACCTAAAGTAAGAAACAAACCCTAGGTTGGTCTAGGGCCTAGACCGACAAGGACTTTACATGCCTGCATAATTAATTAAAAATAATTAAACTTGAGCATCATGTATAATGGGGAAAACCATCCAGAAAAGGTCAGGACCTTTAATTCAGATTAGTTCACACCAACAACACCTGACACAATCTCATCATCTCTAGCCGCTTTATCCTGTTCTACAGGGTCGCAGGCAAGCCGGAGCCTATCCCAGCTGCCCAGATAGCATTAGGTTAGCGGCCCACTGGCGGCCCACTAGCGGCAGAGTTGGCGGTCCAACGGCGGTATCCACTGGTGGCCCGCTGGAGTTTTGCTCATCGGTTCTCTGGCGGTCCACCGGCGACTGCCGATAAAGGGCCGCCCTTGTGCCGCTTTTGAGCCACCGGCGGACCACCAGAGAACCGATGGTGGGCCACCAGCTTCTAATTGGCCTTATTTATGGCCTTTATGGTCTTATTTATGGCCATAATAATTCAAATGATGTACTAAAATAGTCATCTAATGCATTACAACACTTTCCATTTGCCCTCAATCAGAAAAAAATACACTTATTTACTGGGCTTTGCAAAGTTACCAAAATTTACCAAAGTAAAGACAGTGCCTGCCGATGAGCAACCTATAATGTGTTCTATAATAATCCAGTACAAACACATATCCTCAGCAACTATCACACAGACTCACCACACATAGGCTATTAGTTCAATACATTTTGTTTATTTTTTTACGTGAAAAAAGTTTAATAATGGCCAACATGGCCTCATTGAAACAAGTTTTTGTTTGGTTGTTTTTGATTGGGTGAAATAAACATAAAATACATAAATAAACATAACATAAAAAACAAATGAACATTAAAAATAAATGCGTAGAGAAATTAAACATTACGCAACAACCTCCCCATCGCCATTCACCACCCTTTTCCGTCGGTCTTTTCTCCCTCCCTCCCTGTCAGCCGCCCCCTTCAAATACAAAGAAACTTCTTTCTGTAGCTCCTCTTCAGTGGCTGTGTTGACCACTCTCCGAACAGCTCCTGTTGTAAAAGAAAGAGAAAGTGAGATGTGTATGGATGAATATACAGGTGCTGGGCATAACATTAGAATATCGTGAAAAAGTTAATTTATTTCCATAATTCTATCAATAATGTTAAACTTTCATAGATTATAGATTCATGGCCCACATTTCAAACTATTTATTCTTACATATTTTGGGCTTCCAACTCCAAAAAAACAGGAATTAAGTATCTCACAAAATTAGAATATTTTCTGAAATCACCATTTTCTTTCAGAAAAAAAAAGAAATTCGGGTCACAT
Organism: Sciades assimilis; assembly: GCA_027576325.1. Classification (NCBI taxonomy): domain Eukaryota; kingdom Metazoa; phylum Chordata; class Actinopteri; order Siluriformes; family Ariidae; genus Sciades; species Sciades assimilis. The sequence goes on along the minus strand of JAODJS010006362.1, from coordinate 11,470 downwards.
CAAATCAGTTGAAATTCTGTACTTTCTAAATAACATGTCAATGTTTAATATTTGGTTAGAAATGTCTTTTACTTAATCACTGCCATGATGCGTTTAACATTGAAGTCAATGGCAGGGGCATTGCATGGGACTTATGGAAGCCCAGATATCCTTGATGCTTTACTGTCAGCTGTTTTTGTTTGTAGATCTGGTGACCCACACTTCCCTCTTGATTATACCCCATAGATTACCATACCATGTTTTGGTGTTATTGATATTCTAACTCACCAGACATAACATCCCATTCATTTTCAATGGGGTTTTATTTCTGGTGAGTTAGAATATCAAAAACACCAAAGCACCAAAACGTGGTATGGTAATCTCCATCAATGTGTATGCGTGCCCTCACAAAATGCTTTTTTTTGCCAGGGGTTATACAGGTCCTTCTAAAAAAAAATTAGCATATTGTGATAAAGTTAATTCTTTTCCATAATGTAATGATAAAAATTAAACTTTCATATATTTTAGATTCATTGCACACCAACTGACATATTTCAGGCCTTTTATTGTTTTAATACTAATGATTTTGGCATACAGCTCATGAAAACCCAAAATTACTATCTCAAAAAATTAGCATATCATGAAAAGGTTCATGCTGTCAGCTGTTTTTTGTTTTTTGATCTGGTGACTCACGCTTCCCTCTTCATTATACCCCATAGATTTCCATACCACGTTTTGGTGCTTTGGTGGTTATGGGAATTCTAAATCACCAGACATAACATTCCATTGATTTTCAATGGGGTTTCATTTCTGGCAAACAATAAAAGGCCTGAAATATTTTTGAGAAGGACCTGTATACTTGAACACATTCACAACAGTTTCACAAAATCACTTACTGTGCAACACGCTCTTCAGGTGAAGGGACTTGAAAGCGACCTTTCCAGCTGCGCCTGTCCAATTAATTTGGAGCGCCAGGGACCTCCTGAAAGCCCGGCCCAGCATCCTCTTCACTGCGTCCTTGGTGGTTTTCCCACCCAAAATAGCAAGCATGTTCACCTGAAATGCAAAGACCAAAATTACCGTGGCATAACTCCCAGTCAAACATCTTAGCTGTTTTCGGCTTAAGCTGTTTTGCTATATGATGACAAAAATGGACAACATGTCATGTATTCAGCACAAAACGCTCCACTTGGGAATGAGATTCAAGTTTAACAACAAAACAAGGACGTAGATAACCTGGCTCTCAATATATGTTGTAGTCAACATTTAAATGTAGTGGAAGGGAAAAGAGATGTGAAACGCGACAGTTGTTTCAGATGCTCACATGGTCTCAGTTCCCGACATCCATTCCATGATTTGAATGGCATTTTTGAATCATTGAGTAGTCAACATTAAAGCAAGGCAGAGCCACATTCATTACGAGAGCCAGGCTAGGAATTGCATACCTACAAATCATATTGCAAAACATTTAAAAAGACATACCAGTTGATTTTTTAGGTCCCCATCAGATGCAAGCCGCCTCTCCAGCTCGTCCAGGTCCTCAACATTGCTCATTGGCATGTTGCTGTCTTCTACGAGGCCAAGATCTGCCACACCACCACCACCCAGCTTCTGTAGCATGGATGTGTTGACCGCCACCTGCTGCTTCACCTCCTTCAGCTCCTCCTCAATTGTGCGGAGGTGCTGCAGAACAAGTCTGCAAAAATCTATGAATCAAAAAGAATAGATTAGAATTGGTATGACACAAAAAGTGTATGTAATGTAAAGAAGTTGAGACTGAAATTGTTAATATTGGTGCCAGATTAATGAAAATGCAGTTCTACCTTGCTGGGGTGGTACTGGCAGAGATGTGGCCGAAGTTGACGGAGGAGAGGTGGTCTGACTTGTTAACCCTGTTGAACAGATTGGAAAATGAAAAGGCATACTTAGTGAGATGATTACTGCAATGGCAGGGTTCATACAACAATTTGTTACCTTTTTTACTACCATCAAGATGTTTTATACTACCAAAGCAAAAGGTGAAGAGTAAGGTAATGCAATACCTTTCCAAAACACAAACACATTTAACTACACCACATTTGGAGAGGGAGAGGGATGTGGACTGTCAATAGGCACAGTATTGTGTATTTACCGGCATGGCTGAAGTTGATAAAATTGGCGGAGTGCTGTGGTGCTGCTGGCAGAGCACTAACGGTTGGACTGGTGAACTCTGTTGAACAGATTGGAAAAGTAAAGGCGTGTTTAGTGAAATGATTACTGCAATGGTATGACATTACACTTAACGGGCACTTTTAAAGCAACTTATAAAATGAACAATGAACAAAGCAATGGTATGCAGAGGGCATGGTGGCAAATGTGTGTGCACAAAAAGTCAAAGAGACCATGATAGAGAGAGGAGATAAAGACCATGACGAAGCAATAAATATATAAAGAACATGGAATTTCTTTTCAGGGAGATCACTAACCTGTATTTGGAATAGTTTTTTTTTTTACTGGTGCTCTTGGGATTTTTGGAGGCAGGGGGAGATTCTGATGGTCATCGTCTTCACTCAAGTAGTCGGGCAGGGAAAATTTCATATTTGGCCTTGAGATGACACAAATTACAAAGAGTTAAGGGCAATATCATTGGTGAATTTATGGTTAGTTATAAATGGCATAATGTTACACAGGTAAACACATACTCTGCCTTTCTATAAATAACTAACTAAATAAGAAGTATTATTATTATTGTTATTATTTTAAAAAAAGACATCCGTGTGGCACCAGATTTTCTTCCCTTTTAATATAATATTGCACATCATTATGAAAAAATATGATCTTACTTCCTTTTTCTTTTCACGTCATCATCGGTGGAATCCAATGACTCTCCTTTTTTTGCCTTCACATAGAAATTGTGGGCCTTTTCATACGTGTCTATATGAAACAACAACAAAATCAAACAAACAACATTCAAATAGTTAACCTGAAACATTTTCTCCCAAAGCGAAACACTGCATTATGATGTGTAAATATACACAAATCCTACCTTTGACTTTGAGAATAACTACTGGGTGCAAGGTCCATGTCTGGGGGTCAGGGGATTCATTTGCTACGGCAGCCTTCTTGACTTTTTCTTGAGATGGGTATGGTGGCCAATAGCATTTATTATTTGATTGAATCCATGTGTTGGGTACAGTAAAAATGAACCCCTCCTCGGGGAAGGACACAACTAAATACATAATAAATAAAAATAAATAAAATAAATCAAATAAAAATATCTTGTATGATGTATCTTGTATGTCTGTTGAAGGGAGAAATAGTGACATGTTAATGCTCAATACATATATAATAATATAATAACAATTGCTACAGCAATTCCACATGAGTTTGGACACTTGTGAATACAAAATTATCTACTATAATTTCTAAAACATTCAATCCATTCATGAGATTTAGGATATGTGCAGATACAACATATCAGCTGTTAAAACTGAACAAAACTGTGACACTCACGCGAACATACAAAACAGCAGTCCTACTGGTGTACCATTGGTAGCCCAGCAAAACCATCCTTAACTGGAAGGAGGACATATTTCCTCTTTATGTGTGCAGCTAGAGTGTGGTGCAGTTGGGGTGTCAGGGCAGATAGATGATAGATGCCAACTTCAGAGGATTCAAGGGGATAGTGGAAGAGGTTGCAGAGCTTTGTGAATGGCCTAAACACTATGTGGACGTCTGCCTTGTTGTCAACTACGATGTTCTCAATTACCACTATCTTTCCCCCAGCTAGCTCCACACAACGGTCACTGGCTGAAACCTGAATGACGGCCCTCTGAACAGTCATTTTTTTGAACTGTTTGATGACACTAATATGAGGTGGTACAGGGCCAGTGAAATGCTCGATGGATAGACTGGACTTCACACTAGTAACACACTTGCTGGACTTAAAGCTCCTCTCAGACAAGCGGCGGATGACCTGTTCTAGTGGCTTGTTTGGCTTTCTGATCATGTGTTTTAGCTGCCCAAGGAAGTTCTCAAATGGGAAGCATGATACGTTGTCTAACACTCCATACTTCTCTGTTTGTGCACTAAGGTGAACTAATGCATGCATGTTGTACCCAACGTACTCCCTACCATAGACTTCGCTGCAGTGCTTTACAAATGCCAAGAGTAGGGTGTGGGCATAGTCTGCCTTATCTCCCACTAAAGTGACACTAAGTAAGATGGTCATGGCCACAGACAGCAACATAAAGTTGTCATAAATTGGTGTCGGCACTCTACCCTTTAAGCATGCTGGCCCAGTATATAGTAGGAATGAGCGAAGCTCAGTAGCTTTCCATCTCTCAAATTCGGACAGAGGTCGGGGCTTACGGTTGAACTCACTTGGAAGATGGGAACGATAGCGCAAGAGTTCAGTTGACAGCTCTTGTACAGCAGGCGTACCTATGCGAGTGTGTAATGGTTTTTTCATCCAGAAGTACAAAAGTTTCCGCACTACCCCTAAGCAAACCACATGCATGTAGTCATGAGGAAACTGTGTGACCATTCCTATAGACAGAAGGCTGAATGGACTAAATCCAGTGAAATGCTGATCATCATTTAATTCCTCCAAATTATCACTGTCTAGTCGAGCAGGTGCATCAAGTTGTGGAAATGTCATCCTACCCTGATAGGTTACTCCCTTTAGATGGCATTTGTGACAGCTAAAAAATCCTGTGTGACCCTTTGAACTTCGGATAAACGCACGTGCAGGTGCATCACAAACTACTGCAGACAGGGCGACTGAAACAGAGGCACCCTGGTAACAGAAGCCATCTCTCTCCAGAAGACCTACGTCACTAACAAAGTCTGTCAGAAAATCAAGGGTTGTCGGTTTGTGATTTCCAAAGTAAATTCCTATAACAAAAGGATCCTTATTTGTTTGTACCTGATTTTTGAAACACTCAATTAGTCCTAAAATTGGCCAGAACTGGGCATTTGAACTTTTGTAGAGGGGCAGGCCATCAATGTTCACTTGTATTGTTAAAGGCAAAGGATTGTTGTTTTCGGAAAGATGAGACGAAATGGCGTCATTAAAACCGAAATGATAGTAAGTACCACCTGAAACACTTTTAACATCATGAGTGGTTTTTGTTTTCAGTAATGTTCTTGGATCTTTTGGCAACCCATGAATTTTGCCAGACAGAATGGATAGTAGATCTCCTAACGCAGCATGGCTGATCCTTCTCCTAACTGCCCACTGTGCTAACTGACTGTGTGTCGTCGCTGTCATGATCATCATCATCATCGTCATTCTCGTCATCATCATCACTCACTCCACCATCACTATCATCATCATTGTCATGGGCCTGCTCACACACTGCAGTGCTGCTCTGTCCTGGTAGGACATAGTCCCCACTACCCTCATGGGAAAATTGTACCCTGGCCTCAGTCACTTCATAAACCCCTTCCCCCCCACACTTTGCTGAAGAGGAAGCGAGGCTCTGTAAATCCATTTCCACCCCTCTAGCTATTCTTCTACGTTTGCTCCAGTAACTGGACATTGTGCCACGAGTGTTGCCTATTAAATTAAATTCCGAAATTACCTTACAGTGTATGCCTACAGACTGTTGTTGGTCACCTATAAAGAGAGAAAAAAAACACATCACTATCTGTTCTTCACAACAGCTGCATCAACTCACTCTCTCACACACACGCACAGCTGTGAAAATTGTGATGGCCTAAAAAAGACAAAGTAGGCCTAATATGTTGTGTAATATGCTCAGGGTGTTGGAATGGTTTATAACCCTACATGTAACCATTTCCTCATTTCCATATATAGTAAGCCTAACATCCCCTCTTCGTGATGTATATTTATTTATCATGAAGTAGCCTATTTTGAATATTTGACCTTTCAGCTGCCTAGCTCTCTGTGGCAATGTAGTTTGTGTCCATCCCATCCACTAGGTGGACCCCAGTACTAACACGACTTAGGTTCATCAGTGAATCAGAGTCAGAGTACCTACAGTAGGATGTGCGCGCGTTCTGTTTATGAATGCTATCATGCATACGATAAAAAAAACAACAAAAACTAAACATAACGTGTTAAATTAAGTACATTTATTAAATGACGCGGAGTTAATTTACGACACACAACACCGTCCTTGGAGGGGGGCAGGACGTGAAGATCTAGTTCCATTGATTTCAGCTGGTGGTGAGTCTAGCGAGTTGTGTGCAGTTATATTGATCGCAGCTGGTGATGAGTGTAACGACTTGTGTGCAGAACTAGTCCTCTAGGACTATCACTACACATCCGTTGGATGTCTTAAAACACAAACAGTAGCAGCTGACAGAAACAAAACAGAAACGTGTGGGGCTAGCAAATGGGTATGATAAAACAGCCAAGGCTTGTTCGAGAGAGGGTGGCCTACCAGAGTTGGTGAAACTAAAACGGAGCTGTAATTAACCACTTGTTGGTGACAGGACCTGTGTTAAACCTCATACGCCATCAATAAAACCCAGTAGTCTTAATTTCGAAAAAGTTATACTGTGATTTGTCTTTGCCCATCAACCCACGACATCTAAAACTGCTTGTTGATCAATACCCCATTTCTCGATAGCATCGTTGCTAGCATCGTTGCGTTTCCTATGGGAAATTGTATTGCAACCAAGTAAGTTGCTAACTTAGTTAGCAACGATGTTGTCGAGAAACTAACACCAGAAGGCTAGCCAAATTGTTTTTGTTTGTTTACATTTATCATGTGTGAGTAAAATATTCCAGCGCAGCCACTTATTCGATATGTACTTTGTTTATCCTACTGGCCTACGATTTGGTAACTCTACAAGCCGGCTTAGCTTGTAGTTAACCACACACTAGAAAAATACCTACATTACTCTAATAAAATTTAGCATCAAACTGCTAACACAGTGACAGTGGAAATGACATAGTCATCCAGAACATCAACATTTACCTCAGATATGTCGAAAAATTGATAAGAAAATACATAAATTACACTGTAATAACATTTAGCATCAAACTGCTTACACAGCGAGCATGGAAATGCCACAGAATTACCTAAAATGCTAACATTTACCTCAGATGTGTTGAAAAATTATTAGGAACATACTTATTTTACACTGTAATTACATTTAACCTCAAACTGCTAACACAGTGACAGTAGAAATGACAGAGTCATCCCTAACGTTAACATTTACCTCATATGTGTTGAAAAATAATTACGAAAATATTTAAATTACACTTTAATAACATTTAGCATCAAACTGCTTACACAGCGAGCATGGAAGTGTCACAGAATTACCGACAATGTTAACATGTACCTCAGATATGTTGAAAAATTAATTAGAAAATACCAATATTACACTCTAATAAAATTTAGCATCAAACTGTTAACAGAGTGACAGTGGAAATGACATAGTGTCATCCAGAACATCAACATTTACCTCAGATATGTTGAAAAATTGATAAGAAAATACCTAAATTACACTGTAATAACATTTAGCATCAAACTGCTAACACAGCGACATTGGAAATGGCACAGAATCAAACAGAACATCAACATTTACCTCATATATGTTGAAAAATTAATAAGAAAATACCTACATTACACTGTCATTACATTTAGCCTCAAACTGCTAACACAGTGACAGTGGAAATAACATCGAGTCAACCCAAACGTCAACATTTACCTCAGATATGTTGAAAAATTATAATAAATACTTACATTACTGTACACTGTACTTACACTTAACATCAAACTGCTAACACAGTGACCGGCTTGCCACACAACAAAAAGGCAACATTTTGGAAACAGCCTTACGCTCTACATAGGCTACATTATTTTTTATGTAGATATTGATGTATATATTTATGTATTAATTAAAATAGTGGAGATATGGAGAAGAGATGTTTTACTTACCTAGTCACCTTAATATGTCTGGTTCGAGTCTTGACGCTGTCGTTATGCTGAAAAACGGGTAGAGTGACAGTCTAGCGGTCCTCCAGCGGTCCGAGGGTGGCAAGCAGTGTTGCCAGATTGGGCGGTTTTAGTGCATTTTGGCGGGTTTTCAACATATTTTGTGCTGAAAACGTCAGTAGTATCTGGCAACGCTGGTGGCAAGCCGCCACTATCGCGCGCACTGAATGAGTAGAACGTAACAGTAGCGGGCCTCCAGCGGTCCGAAGGTGGCATGCCACCGCCTTGACAGTGCAGCTGTACTTGCGCACCATCGCGGATTGCCAACCAAAATCCGCCGATGACCCGATGTGTGTTTTGTAACTGTCAGTGGTCCGATGTCGGGGCACAGTTGGCATACCACCGGTGGCTTGCCGTCCAAACGCCACCAGTGGTCCGCTATATACATGCTAGCTGGGTGAACTCCTTCCTGATCAGGAGTTGAATGTACTTTGTTTAACTGAAACATGGATTAAGCCAAATGAATATATAGCATTAAATTAAGCAAGTACTTCTGTATACAGTTTGTGGCAGTGGGGGTGTGGTCAAGTGTTGGTCTGTGAATGGAGGGCGGAGTCAGGGAAGGTAAGTGGCAGAATCACTGCACCTGATATTAGTTAACCTGTGTTTGTGTGTCTTCCCCAGTGACCACACCCTATAAAAGGAGAGAGAGAGCAGAGGAAGGGAACTTTTTCCCCCAACCAGAAGACATGTGTGTGGCTGGAAGAGGCTGAAAAGCTTAGAAATAGAGTTTTTGGAACTCAGTTCTGGCCTGCTGTACTTCTGTGCTCCCCCCTACCCGCTCTGATTCTTACAGTGGTGCCGAAACCCGGGATTGGAGAACAGCCCCATGGAGTTCTCCCCCTTCACAGACCTGATCCATGCCCTTGCCATGGCCCAACTGAGCCAGCACCAGGCACTTGTTGCCCTCCAGAAGGAGCAGGAGCAAAGGTTCGAGGCCCTAGTGCTGGCGCAGCAGAAAGATCACCAGGGGTTCCAGCACCCACTCGTGTCAGCGGGTTCCACCACTGCTGAGGCCCTCCCCACCTCACCCTAATGAAGATGGGCTAGCACGATGACCCCGAGGCCTGCCTCATGCTCTTTGAGCAGGCAGTAGAGGCATGGGGCTGGCTGATGGAACAACGTGTGGCACGCCTCCTCCCCCTGCTAACGGGCGAGGCGTAGCTGGCTGCACTATAACTCCCCGCTGACAGCTGGCTGGTCTAAGCCGACCTCCACCGGGCCATCCTCCAGCATGTGGGGCGCACCCCAGAGCAACAACAGCAGTGCTTCCGTGCTCTGTGCCTGGAGGAAGTCGGCCAGCCGTTCGCATTTGGCCAGCAACTCTGGGATGCCTGCCAGCAATGGCTGAGAGCCTACAACCATGAAGCTGAGGGAATCATCGATCTGGTGGCACTGGATTAATTCACTGCCCGACTTCACGAAGGAACAGCGGAGTGGTTCCAGTGCCATCACCCAGCATCTCTGGATCAGGCCATCGAGCTGGCGGAGGACCATTTGGCAGCTGTTCCGACAGCAGGACAACATGTCTCCTCTTTCTCTATCTCCACCTCCCCTTCTGTTCCTTGTCCTCGCCCCGTGCCCCCACCATGGAGACAGGGACCGGCTCCACCCCAGCTGGCCCACCGCACCCACGGTGCCCTACCATTCCCACTTCCGTGTTTGTCTCTTCCCCCCTCAGGTGAGTGAGCTCCGGAACACCGGTGCAGAGAGAGAGCCCAGGACGTTTTGCTGGGGCACCTCCAGCATCAGTGCTCGGTGATGGAGGTGGGCGCAGTGGTCCACATCCCCATCGCGCCATGGACCACCCTCTATCGGGCCGGAGCGTATCATATACTGGTGAGTATCCAAGGGGATACGTATCAGGCTTTGGTGGACTCCGGCAGTAATCAGACCTCAGTCCACCAAAGCCTGGTGCAAGATGAGGCATTGGGGAGAGCACAGTTGGTGAAGGTGTTGTGTGTGCACGGGGATGTTCACAAATACCTTTTAGTGTCGGTCCACATTCTATTTCGAGGGGAAAAATTTAGAGTAAAGGCAGCAGTTAACCCTTGCCTTACCCACTCGATAATTTTGAGGACTGACTGGCTGGGATTTCGGGAATTAATGACTCATTTAGTGAAGAGTAGGGCCTGCCATAGTTCAGCAGGGGGAGGTCCTGGTGTGGCATTGGCGGGAGCAGCTGTCAGAGAGCCATCTACATAAATCACTGAGTCAGAGTGAGGAGCAGCAGGCTCCTCCTCCTTCTCTTGGGGATTCCCTCACGGATTTCCCGTTAGAGCAGTCGTGAGACGAGACTCTGCAGCATGCGTTTGACCAAGTGAGAGTAATCGATGGTCAAACGCTCCAGCCAAACGCCACCCCATCCTTCCCCTATTTCTCCATTATTAAGGATAGGTTATACCGAGTGATGCAGGACACTCAGACGAAGGAACCAATAACATAGCTTTTGATCCCAAAATGCTGCCAGGAATTTATATTCCAGATGGCTCACTTTAATCCCATGGCCAGACACTTAGGGCAGGATAAGACACTAGCACGAATAATGGCCCGGTTCTATTGGCCAGGGATTCGCAGTGATGTCTGTAGGTGGTGCCACGAATGCCAGTTAGTAAATTCAGCAGCCATTCCAAAAGTGCCTTTGCGACCTGTGCCATTAATCGAGACCCCGTTCGAAAGAATTGGGATGGACGTCGTTGGGCCATTAAATCGGTTAACACGAGGATATCAATTTATTTTAGTTCTGGTGGACTATGCAACGCAATATCCGGAAGCAGTGCCTCTTTACAATATCCCAGCACACAGTATTGCTCTTCTGTGCCATCTCCAGAGTCAGAATCCCCAAAGAGATTCTGACTGATCAAGGCATTATGTTTATGTCATGCACACTGTGCAAACTGTATGGGTTACTGGGAATTAAGCCTATCCGCACCAGTGTTTATCACCCACAAACGGATGGCTTAGTTGAATGGTTCAATTGCATCTTCAAGAACATAATTTGAAAATTTGTAAGCAAGGACTCATGCAGCTGGGATAAATGGCTCAAGCCCCTGTTATTTGCAGTGCGAGAGGTCCCACAAGCCTTTACGGGGTTCTCCCCATTCTAATTATTATACGAGCGTAAGCCGCGTGACATTTTAGATGTGCTGCATGAAAATTGGGAGGAGGGACCTTCAACAAGCAAAAATGAAATTCAATATGTTATTGACCTGCGTGCCAAACTCCACACCCTCATGCACCAAACCCAGGAGAATTTGCAGCAGGCCCAAGAATGTCAAGTCCGTCTGTACGACAGGGGCACGCGCCTTAGGGAATTCACAGTGGGAGATAAAGTACTCATGTTGTTGCCCACATCGAGCTCCAAATTGATTGTCAGGTGGCAAGTACCCTTTAAGGTCACACGGCAAGTCGGGGACGTCGACAATGAGGTGCGGTGAATGGACAGGGGTGGGGCGTTACAGATTTACCACCTCAATCTGTTAAAATTTTTGGACGAGGAGGTCCCCATGGCATTGGTGTCGGTGGTTCCAGAGAAGGCA
>JAODJS010006254.1:0-13144 GCA_027576325.1 Sciades assimilis | reverse complement strand
ATATCGCTCCTTACAGTGTGAAATTCGACCAATGAGCGCGCTAGAATTATGATATTCACTTATGTAATTATACTATATACACTATTATTTATATAATAGTTATATAATAAGTTATTATATAATAAGTTCTAGTATAATGTAAAGCTACACTTACAAAAAAGAAGTTTACTCAAGTGTGCTTCTAGTATACTTCTTTTAAACTAAAAACAAGGGAGTATGATTTCAGTTTACTTTTTATTTACTTATCAGACATATACTTAAAAAATGTGCGTAGCAAATAGACGAATAGCTTTCAGGGTTGTCTTTAGTTAGGGGTGACAATAAATTAACACTGATGTTTCCTGACATGCAGGAAACTGCACTTTAAAATCAACTTACCACAAGATGTAAACTCTGATAAAATCATGTGCCTTACTTGTAAAATGAACTCTGAGGATCTTTTTTCCCAAATAAGTCAAAAATAACTTACAACAGGGTCACAGAAACCGAACACTGTCTATAAAAGATTTTATTTGTAGGATTTTAGGCATGTGCGACTTTCACAGAAATGAGCAGTTCAGGGGTGACATGACTGCAGTTGCAAAAGGAAGTAGTCCAGCATGCATCAGCACACATGCTTGCAACCGAAAGAGTGAATGAATCAACGATCAGAACAGTCTACTGTAACCTAAGCAGTAAATTAAAAAATCGGAACATAAATACAAACTATTTACAGAGCATTAAAAATGTTACGACGCAGCGCCCAATTGACGCTTTTGCCCTATAAACTGGAGATGGTGGGTTTGAATCCTGATGCCAGGGTGCCCAAGAGAGCAAAATTGGCCATGCCCTCGGGAGGAGATGTATAATCTCTCATACCCCTGTTAATTACAGTGACACTCGCCAAACATGGGTGTCCATGAGCTCATGCATGCAGATGTGGGTGGGCACTGTGTGTTATCACCCTTGTACAACCAATAACTGCGAAAGCATTTGATCGTCACTAACAGGAAGCAAGCCTTTACCCTGCCTCGACATGTGAAAAGGGGTCAACGCTGTGCCGAGCGAGTTCTTTAAGCCCTATTCACACAGATATATTGGTGTAAAGAAGGTGCCTCAATATTCCAACTTTAGTGATTTACACTGATCCAGATGAAGCTGGCATGAAGCTGTCCCTTACAAAAAAAAAGTTTATTCAAGTGTGTTTCTTACCGTGGCCCAGAGGTGACATGGAGGGAAAAAATTTTGGGGGGGAAATGTATGTACTGGAGACTAACACTTTTGCGAGATCTCGACTTGATTTGCGAGATCACGACTTTGATTTGCGAGATCTCGACTTGATTTGCGAGATCACGACTTTGATTTGCGAGATAACACAAATCATCAATGAGCCTTTGTTGACAGTGACACACATGTACCGTGTAAAAAAGTAACACAGCATGGGATTAAAGTGAGCTGCATGGAACACAAGTTCCCTGCGGCTCTTAGGAATTAACAACTGTGTTATCTGTTCACCAGTTTGAGTGTCCTGCATCACTCAATATAGCCTATCCTTGATAATAGTGAAATACGGTAAGGAGGGTGTTGCATTTGGCTGGAGAGTTTGATGATGCATCATTGCAGGACCCACCCCCTACTATGTGATCCATTAAGTTTCTAAATCCCAGCCAATCAGTCACCAAAATCAGTGGGAGGGTGAGACGAGGATTAACTGCCATCTTTATTCTATGCTTTTGTCCCCAGAATAGAATACAGACTGACACTAGAGGATAATGAACATCCTTGTGCACACACAAAACCTTCACCGCTTGTGCTCTCCCCAATGTATCACCTTGCACCAGGCTTTGGTGGATCGAGGTCTGGTTACAGCTGGAATCCACCAGCACGTGATATGTATCCCCTTGGACACTTACTGGTATACAATACGTTCCGGCTTGATCAGGGGGCGGTCTCTGGTACATCGGGGATCTGGACCACAGCTCCCACCTCCATCGCGGAGCACTGACTTTGGAGATGTCCCAGCTCCCCGCAGTGCCAGCCTGCCTCTCTCTCTCTCTCTCTCTCTCTATCTATATATATATATATATATATATATATATATAGACACTATATATATATACACTTTTTTTAATACAATCCTATAAACATATGAAGAAAAAAGTGTTTCATTATCTGTTCTTTGTCAATTTTCATAAGGAGAAAAATTATAGAAAATTAATAAAAAAAAATGAAAAGCAGCACAATGTTTAGACTCAGAAGTTCAAGTACTCCTAGGAAGTATTCTTCTACCACCACAACTCTGATGGATTTTCAGAAAATTGTAAGGTTTTTTTTTTCCCTCCCACCACTCAATTTTCAGTAATCTTGAGCCACTGCCTGCACTGACATGCTTTCCAAACACTATTCCTCACACCATTAGCTATTAATCTGCTCCAAGGCTGGACTGCAGCAAGCTTCACTTCACTTTCAGAAGTACTGTAGGTCTGTATCAGCTTCTGTATTTAGCATTCAGCTTCACTGAGCATGGCTGTATCACAAATAGTGGTAGCATGTTGTGATTCAAATTCTTAGTTGATAAACATTTTCCCAATAGCAAAATATGAGACATAATTCTTAACCTCAATTAGGCCTCAATCCAGGTAAAAAAGTCAGATAAGCAAAGGATCATTACCCTATAATGACTCATCCCACTTAGCAAAGCCACAAATCTCCCTGCCTTGAAAGTCAGGAAGCCCTAATCATAAATTACATGGCATTTCCATATGAACTGGTCATCAGAGCTGAAGACTCATCATTATATATGAGCAGTCAGTAGGTGAGCCAAGATGGCGGCACAGCAGTAGCACACAGCGACCTCTCCAGATCCAAAATGGTGCATTTTTTGTGTAATTTTATTCCTTTGCTTGACCCTGTACAGCACATGGACATTGGATCAACTGGTGTTTCATGTCTACCATTGCCAGACACTCCTTCAGTAAAGAAACCATGCAGAAAACATTATAAAAGATGATCTACCAGGAAAAAAACAAAACAAAACATGTGACCTTGGCCTGCTGCTACGAACAGGTCTTCAGTCCTCGGCCGCGCGTAAGGCTGGTGACTTGAGGAGGAATAACTGGAAGCGATATGTGAGGAGGCGGAAATGCGGCAAGCATGGGGCTGTCCATGCTAAGCAAACAGCTAATCCTAGCCGGCTGGCTCTCCCATCCAGTCTACTCTCCAATGTCTGCTCTGCAGAAAATAAATTAGACTATATCCAACTCCTGCAGACTACACAACCTGAGTTTACAGACTGCTGCTTCCTTGTTTTCATGGAGACATGGCTCAGCGACCAAGTTCTGAACACCGCCATTCAGCTGGATGAGCTAGTTTCATTCCGAGCCAACTGAAATACAGCTCTGTGCAGTAAGACTCACAGAGGTGGCTTGTGTATTTACAGTACATCAACACAGAATGGTGCAGGAATTTGGTGCTAGTTTCTGCTCATCACTAGTGGAGTTTGTGACTGTTAGATGTAGACCATTTTATTTACCATGGGAATTCACTTCTGTATCCATAATTGGAGTTTACATCCCCCCAGTGCTAAAGGTCAGGAAGCGCTCTGTGTAGTGTACAGTGCTATCAGCAAACTGCAGAATGCATACCCAGATGGACTGTTTATTGTCTCCAGAGATTTCAATCATGTGAATCTCAGGTCAGTGCTCCCTAAATTTCATCAGTATGTGAACTTTATAATGAGGGGCAAATGCTCTGGATCTTGTTTACACAAATGTTCTCAGCGCATACCAGGTGGAGCCCCGCCCCCACCTCAGCTATTCAGACCACATCTCTGTTATATTAATTCCAGCATACAGACCGCTCATCAAACACTCCAGACTGGTTCTAAGTCAAGCAAAGACATTGCCAGAAGGAGCCATCTCTGCTCTCCAGGACTGTTTTGTTAGAACTGACTGGGACATGTTTAGGGAGGCTGCAACCAATGGCAACTGCACCAACTTTGAGGATTACACCGCATCAGTGACCAGCTACATCAACAAGTGCACTGATGAGGTTACTGTCTCTAAGACCATCACCACTCGTCCTAACCAGAAGTCATAAATTACTGCAGAGGTGCAGAAGTCATGGATTACTGCAGAGGACCCAAGATGCTGTCTTCAGAGCAGGTGACAGGGTGGCCCTAAGAGTAGTGAGGGCCAGACTGTCTCAGACATCAGAGCAGCAAAGCACGCACATGTCCAGAGAATTCACAGCTACTTCCAGGCAGCAGCGAGACATGGCACATGTGGCAGGGCATCCAGGCCATCACGAACTACAGGACTAACACCACCTGCCTGTAACAATGATGCCTCCCTTCCAGATGCGTTGAACAGCTTCTATGCACAGTTTGAGGTGCAGAATGGTGTAGCAATGAGGAAGACTATCCCTTCTCCCGACAACCAGGTGCTGTGTCTGACCACAGTTGATGTGAGGAAAACTCTATGCAGAGTCAACTCATGGAAGGCTGCTGGACCAGACAACATCCCTGGTAAAGTGCTCAGAGGATGTGTGGACCAGCTGGGAGATGTTCACACTGACATCTTCACCATCTCCATGAGCAATGCCATCATTCCAAAGTGCTTCAAGACCTCAAGCTGGCCAACATATTGGTCATGTACAATAAACATTAACTTATCAAAGGGATGGCATCCTGCAAGTTGTGCACTGTCGTTGGCAAAATAGTGTGGTGGAAATAATGGTCAACGAGAAAATTGTGTCAACAGAAATGATGTTTAATAAAATATAGAACAGTAATAGAAAAATAGACAATAGGAGAGATAAGAATAAGAGAGAATTTGAGAGAGAGTTTCTAAGTGAACTACCAGAGTCCTCTCTCTGCCTGCTGTCTCGTAGCGCTGATATTTATGGGTATGCTTCGATATCGCTTAACTTCTGCAAGCTGAAGGTCTCAGTTCCTGTCTAAACTGGTTTGAGCAGGGTTTGTGTGTATGTCCATGCACACTAGGTCTGGTGAGACGGTTAGCCTTGGGTGAGAACATGTCAATGTATCTGTATATCGTGTTCCGATATCGTGTTCTAAAAACATGTTTATCAGAGACTCACAGAGGGCTGTATATCGTGTTCTAAAGACATACTGTATCTATCATACACTCACAGATGGAAGGTTACACTAGTACATTCTTTCTAAGCTATGAACATATTCGATGGGTATTTTGACAGTTACATAGTATAAATGGATAGAAAACTAGCCAATGATTATTACATGAATCATAAACATGCTTTAAAATTATACATTTCTCTTACATTTACCCCCTTTGATTCTTATTAATAATCATTCTTCAAAGAATTCATTGAGCTTGAGAAGCTCTTCTTCTTCATCGTCATCATCAGGATCTCCCTGCTCCTGATACGCTGCCAGTAGCAGTCCTCCTATCAATGTCATAACCACAAAGGCCATTAGGGCTGCACACAGTCACTTAGGACTTTTTCTGTTCTGCAGATGCATCTTGTGGTTCCTCAGGCGCTTCCCTGCAGTGGGTGTAATGCGTCCAGGTGGCTCTTCCTTCGGTCTTTACTGTGGTGTTGGTTGTCAGGAGAACTTGGAATGGTCCTCTCCACCTGGGCTGATTCCACTTCCTCCTTCTGAAGTCCTTCACCAGTACCCAGTCAACGGGCTGGAAGGGGTGAAGCGGATGATCTACTGCTTCAGGAAGGCTCACCTTCACCTGCTTAGACACAATGGAAAGAGACTTGCACAGGGATACACAATATTGGAGCATTGGTTCATCAATGAGATGGTTGTCTAGGTCAGGGGGACCTAGACTAGTGTTAGGAGGTCTGCCAAAAAACAATCTCAAACGCTGGGCACTTTGTTTTGGATTGTGGCCTCATTCTGCATTGCCACAAAACTAATGGTAGGCACTTCGTCTAATTTAACCCTGTTTCTTGACAGGTCTTAGCTAGTCCTGTTTTGGTTGTGCCGTTTGTTCTTTCAACTGCTCCAGCACTAGCTGGGTGGTAACTACAATGTTTTCTCATGTCTATCCCAAAGTACTTAGCGAGACTGCAGAGTTCTTGGTGGACAAAGGGTGTGCCATTATTGCTGGAGATTCTTTGAGGCAGCCCCCACCTGGGGATGATTTCTCTCATGAGCGCCTTTGCCACTGCTTCTCCATTCTGTTTACCTGTTGGGAAAGCTTCCACCCATTTGCTGAACATGCATACACACACACAGAGGGAGTCAGTTCTACAAAATCAATTTGCCAATTCTGAAATGGTTCAGTGGGTGGTGGGTGTCCTGAGGGTGCATGTCCTACTCTAGTGTCATGTGCAGGGGTGTTTTGTGCACATGTTAGACATTTCGAACAAAAATTTTGAGTGAGGGTGGTTATGCCTGGTGCATACCAGTGTTTGGTTATACTGTCCACTATCCCCCCTTTGCTCATGTGGCTGCGCCCATGAGCAATCTTAATAAGGCCCTGCATGTAAGTTCGAGGAAGGCAGGGGCAGTTTGTGTCTGTGTGTATCCAGATGTTGTCACGTACCTGACACCCATACTTTTTCCACATCTTTTTCTCCTCTTGGGAGGCTAGTTTCTGAATTTCAGCTGTGGTGATCTTGGTGGATGCATGTTCATGCTCCTGTTGGAAGGACTGTAAGGATGTGCATGTGTGCTCAGTGTGTTTGGCGGTGGTGTCGGCGAAAGTGTTACCTTTAGTTACCTCATCTTGTCCCTTGGTGTGCGCAGGGCACTTGATGACACCCAGCTGCTTCGGGAGCAGAATGGCGTCTAACAATTTGGAGACCAACCGGTGGTTTTTAATTTTGGCTCCGGAGCTAGTTAGGAAATCTCTGTGTTTCCAAATTTTACCAAAATCGTGCGTAACCCCCCACGCATACCTGGAATCTGTCCAGATGTTCACTGTTTTTACCAGTGCTTAACTCACATGCTTTAGTCAGAGCCACAAGTTCAGCCGCTTGAGCTGAGTAATTGGAGGAAAGAGGAGTGGTGTCGAGGATGCCTTGTGCAGTGACAACTGCATAGGCGGCACGATTTGTGCCTGTGTCATCACGGCTTGTGGAGCCGTCCACAAAGAGAATCATTTCAGCATTTTCCAAGGGTTCTTCCTGTAAGTCAGCTCGTGGCATGCAGGCAAGAGTCAGAGTGGCATAGCAGTCATGGGGCTCACCTTCTTCCTCAGTGGGGAGGAGCGTGGCAGGGTTAAGAACTGTACAACATTTAACAGTGATGTTAGGCATGTCTAGTAGGGCAGTGTGATACCTGAGCCATCTCTGAGTAGAGAAATGAGCAACCTTTTGGTCTTGCAAAATATGTGCCACCGTGTGTGGAACTAGAAGAGTCAATTTAGAGTAGCCAACTATGTCTCGAGATGCAACCAGGGCTTTCTCTGCTGCAGCAACGGTATGTGCACACATGGGGAGACCCGCAGCCACTGGGTCAAGCTTGCATGAAAAATATGCAACTGGTCTCTGACGGTCCCCATGCTGCTGGGTGAGAACTGATGTCATGTATTTACCTCGGGCATCAACTGTCTGAGTGAACGGTTTTGATGGGTCTGGGATGCCCAGCACTGGCATCGTCTGCAAGAGTCTTTTGAGCTGTGAGAATGCCTCTTCAGCCTCGGGGTTCCACTGCAACTTAGATGAGCCATGGCTTTTAGTGGGAATGAGTTCTCAGAGTGGGCCCTCATGTTCAGCATAAGAGGGGATGAACGTTCTACAGTATGAGCACATGCCTAGAAAGGAGAGCAACTGTTTCTTTGTCATAAGTTTAGGGAGTTTTGCAATAGCTTGAACCCTGCCAGTAGTAAGTGCGTGAGAGGACGGAGTGATTTGATGGCCTAGAAATTGAACACATTGTTTGCAGTACTGTATCTTGGATTTGGAGGCCTTGTGGCCTTGTTTAGCAAGGTGATGAAGGAGAGCTAAGGTAGCTTCCTTACAATGCTCTCTAGTTGGGGTGGTAATAAGTAAATCAATGACATACTGCAGTAATGCTGTGCGTTCGGGCAGTTGTAATGACTGTAAGCCAGAATGCAACACTGCATTATAAATGGTGGATGATTCACAGTAGCCCTGACATAGCCTAGTGAATGTGTACAATTTACCTTCAAAGGAAAAAGCAAACCAGTACTGACTATCAGGATGAACAGGGATGCTAAAAAAAAGCATTGGCCAAATTAACTACACTGAACCACTGGCTGTCTGATGGAATCTGGGAGAGAATGGTGTAAGGATTTGGAACTTCTGGGGCTCTAGGGTGAACTGCCGCATTGACAGCCTGCAAATCCTGAACAAATCTCCATTCCTCCCTCCCTGGCTTCTTAACTGGGAAAATAGGTGTTCTTACAGGGGAGTCAGGACAGGGAATGATGACCCCCGCTTGCTTGAGAGCCTCAAACACTGGCCTGATCCCTTCTATCACCTCAGGTTTGAGGGGATACTGATGTTGTTTAGGCCTATATTCAGATTTAGGAGTAATCCTTACTGGTTCACAATTTTTGATTAAACCAATGTCATTTTTACCCTGTGCCCATAGCTCAGGAGGAACAGAGGCCAATTCTTCCTCCTCTTCCATGAGTAGCACACAAATTAGGGATGTGGAGCTGTGTGAGGATCCTCTCATAACCTCAAAACCCTTTGTGCAGGGTATCATATGTAGTAATGGCATTTTCCACGAATTGGTTGACTCGCTGTGAAATAGGCTGGTCCCTTTAACGGGCTTCCAGACTGGTACAGACAATAAACTTTTAGCCCAGGGTCCCACTTCTTTCCAATCGGGATCCCTCTGGGATGATGCCAAAGAAACGTGTGGTGTGGAGTCACAGGCACTAAATAGAGTCATTTGTTCATCAGAGAGGTGTACTAAACCAGCAGCCCACTTACTGTCCCACAGTAAATCAGTCAAAGTCACACAGTCAGGCTGCTCTAACTTAAACCTCTGTTCGAAATCTTCATTGCGTCCTTCGCTTACCTTGGCAGTGCAATGAAGAGTGTTTGCTGGCTTCATTTCTAACTCAGAAGGCAGTATCAAAATCACTGTTTCTATTAACTGAGTGACAGCTCCACTCTCAGTGCACTGCCACTCGTAAGCATAAAGGGGAGATTCTATACCCATCTGTACACCCTGTACAATGTCACTTCCCCAAGATAAAAACAACCCCTCAGGAGTACTAGTAAGATTACATCTAAGTTTACACATTAAATCTCTAGCAAGCAGGTTCATAGGGCCAGGGTGTGAGATCAAAAAGGAGTGGAATAGCTCTGTTTCATTGACCTTGCAATGGAGAGGCACAGACACTTTTTCTATGATAGGTGTACCCCCAACCCCCATCACAGTATCCCCCTGCCTTGGTTTTACTTCACATTTAATAGCACTGGCCTGGAGGACAGAATGAGTTGCTCCGCTGTCTACTAAAAACTCGATGTCTTTTCCCTGAACGTTAAGAGTTTTAGGTAGACTACGGGGATTTTTACTAATCTGTTGTAAGAGATTGTAATTTAAAAGATTCACTTCCATTTTTATGTCGTCTTCCAGGGGGTTCCCATCGTCCTGCCTCTCTGCCGCCCTTCATTCTGCTTCCTCCTCCTCAGGTGTGGTGCAGGGTTTTCGCCCTTTTGATTTACTCCTGCAGTCACGGGCAAAGTGTCCATACTTTCCACACTTGTAGCATTGGCCGACACCCCAGAACGGTCGTCCTTGGTCCCTTCCTCTGCCACGGCCTCTGCTTCGCCCACGCTGTTGCAAGATGCCCTGCGTGGTCTGAATCATGGTCATCATGGCTTGGTGAGTCACGTCCGTCTGACGTTGGGTTGGGCGCGCTTTCTTTCGTGGCTTCTGATTTGTGTCTCATGGTGCTTGGCGTGCTCCTCAATGGTGGTCAGGGTTGCAGTATTGTAGCCAATGCAGTGCTGTCTGATGAGATCACTGATATCTTTTTTCATGTTCATGAGGAACCTGTTTCTCAGATGGGCTTCCCATGGCCCGACGTCTGTTGGACCAGTTGCTCGAACTTGGGGAGGGTCAATGCTGCAGTGATCAGTGTGAACCTGCATGAGACAAGTGAGTAAGTCACTGATCGATTCCTCCTCACCCTGTTTACATGCAGTAATCAGTGCTGTGTTGATGGTCACTGGGTATGCTCTCTCTAGGCGGTTTCTGAGATCTCTGATCATTTCTCGGTAGTCTCTGTTAGGGTCCCCATTGGTATCCCCAGCTTGGGGTTCCCATTGGGGTTTGTGCAGATACACCACGCCAGGGGGCCAGCCATCGTTGATGTGGTTGTACTGAGAGCCAAGTTTAATCATCAGGAGGCATCTCAGTTCAGTGGTGGTGGGCCTGCAGGAGTGAACGAATTCTTCCAGCTGTTCGCCAAACTTACGTCCCCCCACATCCTCAGGTTTGGGCAGCCCTTCTGCTGCCTTGCCGATGTCATCTGTGCTCCAGTGGCGGTGGAGGAGTATAACCCCTCCCTCCTCTCCTCCTCCTGCTACCTCTACCATGGGAAATTGGGGAACAGGTGGAGCGCTCAGGTTAGACTGAGGAATTGCTGGGGTTTGTACCAGGATCGTTGAATCGCCCCCTGCATTGGGTCTAGAGCATGGAGGTGGGTTGTTGGATGATGTTGCTTCCCCTTCTGCGCCTCCTCTGTTACCCCCACTTCTGGTGTGATGAGCGACTGGTGACCACATGTGCGGCTGGTCTTGTCCTGTCCCTTCCACCCAGCCTGGCAACAGGGAGTTCAGGGGTGGCATTTGTTGAGGTGGCGGGGGTGGTGGAAAATCCGTGGGAAGCTTGAACGATAATGAAACCACTGGATACTGAGCCTGAGAATGAGAATGAGGTGGCGGCTCCTGAGATGTTGGAGCTGGGGTGCTGCCTGATGCCGGCTGCTGTCGTCTCGGTGGGGCGGCGTCGAGGTCAAGATCGACTAAGGGTAAACACTGGGAGACTTAAAAAAAAAGAGTATTTTTTTTTATTCATGCCTGACTACTCTGTCCTCCAGCCTTCTGCTGATCTTGTCTGTATTGTGCTTCCTCTAACCACTGTTTAGCTTTGACAATCATGTCTTGTTTTTTTGTTAAAATATTTTCATGCTGCCTTATTCCTCTTATCAGCGGTTCTAGTGACTAACCTATGGAGGTAGCGGACTCCTAGGGTCCCACTAGGTGTAAAACCACAGTTTTCTATCTAATAAGGATCATGCACACAGAGGTCAGTGCCATATTTATCACACATCTGCCTAAAAATGGTGCTCTGTTGTTTTTCTACATCAAATGTACCATACTTGCTGTGAGATTTACCCATGATTGATGCCCTTATCTGTAGAGTCCTTTAAAGAGGACTTAAAAGATAAACTCAGTCCTGTTGACACTTGCCTTGGCTTAAAATCAGCCCAGAATTAGAGAGATCTTCCCTCATTTTTTTTCTTTGTCAGGGAAGGTGTCTTGTTACCGCCTTCTAGACATTCCCTAAGGGACACTCCAGGTCAGCTCGCTCCTTCTACGTTAATGTACGTCTACAAAAACGGCCC
This sequence comes from Sciades assimilis, assembly GCA_027576325.1. Lineage (NCBI taxonomy): Eukaryota > Metazoa > Chordata > Actinopteri > Siluriformes > Ariidae > Sciades > Sciades assimilis. Next base: position 1,613 of record JAODJS010006254.1, on the reverse strand, counting down.
TCTTTTTTTTCTCTAGTGGGCATCTAGTTTGCGTCTCAGATGCTAATCTCCATGTCAGTAATGAAATTACGGGCACGGGATGTCTGTATTAACTCAGTGAATTAATACCACAGTTCCCCGAACTGTACTTTCCCTGAAATGTGTCCCGGTTTTAAATCTAACGGGCGGTCAGCGATAAAACAGACATGTACTTACTTAGCGTGACCAATTATCTCGCTGGTTCTTTGCAGATCAGGCGGGATGCGCATGCGGAGTGAATGACGTCATCTCACTCTGGTGGTACTTTCCCTTTTTCTCCTGGGGTTCCCAATTTCCAGCTCAGGCCAAAGGCTGAGGAGTTGGCGCCGCCTCAATGGGTCTCAGTCGGCACTGCCATGGCAATCCACACTGATCCTGCCGACTACGCCAATTTCTGTCGTGGAAAAATAAGAATTAATGGTCAACAATAGAATTGTGTCAACAGCAATGAGGTTTATTAAAAGATAGAACAGTAATGAAAAGAGAATAACAGAAGAGAGTTTCTAAGTTCCTAAGTGAGCTACCAAAAGTCCTCTCCCCCTTCCCTGCTGTTTGGAACCCTAATATTTGTGTGTGTGTGTGTGTGTTTAGACTATTTTTATGTAGGTCAGCTTTCGTGAGCGTAAGCAAAATCTACACGCTACCGGTTCCTGCAGAAATTTTTGGACTAAGAGCAGCAGACAGAGTTTAACATGTACCTAGCTTATCATACATTTGATTAACAGTCCAGAGTGAGCAAATAACAGGTGCTCTAAAATAATTATTAACATATAATCATTTAAGTATATGATTATTAACATATGAATCATGTAAAATTATACAATTTCCTTCACAGGGTTAAGAAGCAGAACATTTAGAGTTTAAGAATGCAATTATGGCTGGTTAAGTGGTTAAGGTCATGGGTCAAGAATTAGAAGGTTTTGAGGTTAAAATAGCAATCATTGCTTGTAAAGGGGTCAAGGTATTGTATTAAGAATTGGAAGGCTCTGAATGTAAGCAAACAATTGAGCCCAGTGTGGGTATCCAGCCAATCAGAATTGTTTTAAGGGCTATTCCCACAACCCCCAAACCTAACCACAACCTCTACACCTAAAGTTAACTGTGATCCCAGTATCTCTAACCCTAACCCCTAACCTCTCAACCCTTAAACCTAATCTCAACCACTAAATTCAAATCGTCGATCTGGACCTTCCCCTCATTCCATTCCCAAACCCTGGTTGAGCACCATCAGACTGATCACCAATCCCTTCGACCAACATCCAGATTAAGGTACAGAAAGATTGGTTGCTCAGGAGTGTGGCGTCTGGGCTGTAGGGGGTGAGAGAGTAAATGGACTTTGGACAGGCCCATGCAGAATGCAATGCCCAGCTTTTGCTGGGGCAACGGAAAACTTTCACCCTCACCCTACCCTAATCCTAACCGAAAGTAGCCTATTTTGGGGAGTGGGCCAAAGATAGCACCTTCTGGAACACCAAACTTTACTTTAGCATGCATACAAAAGTCACCATTTACATATCCAAACTGACAATGATCAGTTAAATAAGACCTGAGCCAGCAGAGGACCATTCCTTTACCTCCAATGACATTTTCTTGTC